>JBBPMU010000174.1:0-43970 GCA_038090475.1 Wakefieldia striispora | reverse complement strand
CGGCGTTCTCGTCAATAACATGGCATGAACTTGAAGGGCTTCATTCATTGTTGGTCCTGTAGTAATAGGATGTGTATGAGCTCTCGTTCGCATCGTCCCATTATCACCATGTTTCATAGCTGGCTGGCTGTTATATGCCATGATTACGACCATAACATATACTCATGTGGCTCCGCTCCAAACACCTATCCGCTGTACTAGTAGTGGTTCGGGGCTTCGCGTCTGTGGAGAGCTTACGTAAAACGAGCAACCCATTTCAGTCGCGCGCTCCGAGGGGCTTCTCCATCATGGCTAATATTCCAGTAGTTCACATCTTCCTGCCTACTCAATATGAAGATGGATCCTTCAACGAATGGATTCGTGCTCTCTCCATCCCACAAGCAGATATTTTAAGATTCACCTTTTATCCGCTCAAATGGCTTCGTTTTGCCACATTTGCAGTCTGTGGCACCGAGGGAGATCTCTCCGAGTCTGCTACCCCAGGATGCGAGAGAGTTGATTATGAGAATCTCAGCCTTGTGGACGAGTATTTCTATCACCCCAAGGGTAAGCTTGCGCTTCATGTTCTATCAGCATTTTTCTGACAACACATTGAGATAGATGTGTACCAGTTCGTTGACTACAAGGCATTTAATGACCGATGCACATCGACAGCACATACTGAAAAGCACGGCGGCTTCTGTACCAATGTTCGCAGGCGCGATGTCAGTTGTGTCATTACGGGGACTGAATATGATGAGTGCGATGCAGCGCATATTATACCCTTCAGAAAAGGCAGCGCGGTATGTTCATCTGATCTCTGTAGGGCTTGGGTAATGCTGACCTTTTCCTTAGTACATTACTTGTGTTGTTCGTGACCGTTGCAGTTTATACGAACCACGGCCATTCTCCCTTGAAGATGAGGAAGACAACATTGACATCAACTGCATCGAGAATGGAATGGTTCTGAGAAAAGACCTACATTCAAGTTTTGGTAGGGCTAAAATTGGATTTCTTAAGGTATGCCTAGAATTAGATACATATATCTTCCGCACTTGTCTCTAACGTGCACCGTGTTCAGACTCCTAACTTTGCGATGGCACCCACCGATGTTCCGCGGGTCGAGCTAGATCCTATTCCGCCCAAGCGGATGACGTTACAGTATTTCGTACCACCTACGGGACTTCTTCCTGTTCCGCAATGGGATGTTCAAGCCGATTGGTCCCGTGACGAACTACCACCCCCGCCTAGCATCCTGCTTGATTTCATGTATGGAGTTGCCGTTGTGAAGCGCTGGCAGTGCGATGGTCTGCGCAAGATACTGGAAGACCGGTTTGCAGATCATTTTAGTAAAGTCCTGGCCGGAAACTCAATGCGTTCTGCCCCCAAAGACGACGAAAGTGAAGTCGAGCCGGATGATGAACAGGACTCCAACTGTGATCCTGGTACGCTGAAAGCCATGGATCATGTGCTTCTCCTGTCGATGTTGCTAAGGGGCGTTACACCCGAATCAATGGCTGCGGAATGGGAGAAACGGAACAAGGAGAATGAACTGCGTTCTCAAGAACGCAGTGCTGAGAAGGTACGACAGTGGCTAAACTCGAATGGCTCTGTGAGTGCTTACATCAAATGCCTGTTTCCTGAGTGAAGGACTAATGATACGACATGAACAGACTGAGGACACGCTGGCAAGCACGTTCCACGTTGATGCTGGCTTCAAATGCATCGTGCGGGAGGATTCGAACATGTCTGATGCCAAGAGCGCTTCCTCTGTTGATGATCTCCTGATAAGCAACGTCGAGAGTTCAAGCGTGTCTGACATCGACAATCTCCTTCCAGACTCGGCGCCGGTCGACTGTTGTCTCGCATCCCACGTCAGCGGCTCCAATTCGCTCGTGGCGAAAGAGAAGGTTGCCCCTGAGAGAGATGATTTGAACTGTATATCGATGACTGCATTGCGGGGGTCGGCGGTGGTTACACCATCACTTCCTCCCATACCTGACATGGAAGCGATCAATTCGAGGAAGGCAACGATCAAGGGTGCCCAGGCCTCGAACACTGCACACATGAGCTGAGGAAAGGAGGGCAGGAGGGCTCACCAGGACACAAAGACAAGGTACCGCATAAGAGCTGCGGCAAATGGATGGTAGGGATTCACTCACACCGCACGTCCTGTCCTGATCTGTTTGAAGCACAGGAATGCACGGAAGTTCAAGGGCTATCGTGCAACATGCCGACCGAGGAGCAGTGTAGGGCCTACGACTCGTAGGTCTCAGGGATCATGATCATGATCATTAAGGTGGGAATCCACCTGTCGCATAGGAAAGCAGGAAGTGAGGGTGGGCAAGCTGGGACTAGACTTATGACTAGTTATGTATCTACCTATTCAATGACGCAAAAAATCGAATTGTATCCAGTTTCTACTGTGCCGAGCCTCGGCTTTGACTGACCCTTCTAGCTCGCGATCTGGCTTCAAGCTGTCCGAGTCCTGGACAATGTGGATTTTCTAGGAATGGTGGTACATGCGCTTTCATTTGTCTCGCCCGTGCTGATCTGCTCTATCCAGCTTCAATTCATTGCCATCTTACAATGTTTTACGACCGATTTCATCGCTTCTCGGGCTATATTGGGCACATACTGTAGGACGTGCATTAGGTCCTTCGGGTCGGCTAACCGCACAGCCACCGTCTGTATAGTGCGAACTCTCTGACCTCTTACAATATCTACATCTGTCTACTAATCCAAACATTGTCATCAAGCTCTCCGTCGACATCGATCTTGGCCGCCTTCTCGGATATTGTCATATCTTGTCTTATATCTCGCTGTTGTTTGTCTCTTTTCTACTCTTTTTATTACTTTTCTTCGTTCCGCTTCATCATGTCTGCATCTGAATCTGCACTGGTCGACGACGTTGCCATTATTACTGATGACGATCCGTCCCTTGTTGCCGCCCGAAAACAACGTGCGTCGAAACCATCGTTTCCTCCCCTTCCCATCCTGAATGGAACTGGGCACCATCTTCTAGTCGAGTTCTACTTTGCGGACTCTAACCTTCCATATGACAAGTATGTCAATAGGTCATTCTTTCATCACTCTTCATCAGTCTGACATATTTTCCTCTCCTCGTTGAGGTTCATGTGGACGTTGCACACGGCCAATGCCGACCATTGGGTCCCTATCAAGACCGTCTCCTCTTTCAAACGTATGAGGGATCATGCCGCCAAAGGACACGACTTTATCCTTCGTGCACTCAAAACCAGCACCGAACTCGAGGTGGACGAGAAAGGGGAGAATATTCGACGCGTGACCGAGGTGCAAAAACCAAAGGATCAGTTCGAGCGGAGCGTGTACGCTGTGCGTCGTCACTTTTTCGTTCATTTATATCCCTTGTCGGAGGAGCACCATTGGACTCATTGATTGCGATGGGATAGAAAGGGTTTGGCAAGGAGGAACCAGGGCTTCAGCAAAGGTTGGAGGCGTTTTTTGAAACATACGGTCAGGTGAATGCGGTGAGGATGCGTCGCGTAGACGGAAAAAAGGAGTTCAAGGTTGGCGCGATTCTTTAGACGATGCATCACCTGCTTCATTTGTTTTGTTTTCATAGGGTTCCGTATTTGTGGAGTACGCTGATTTGACTGGTGCACAAGCGTTCTTAGCCGCAGAACCCAAGCCCTCATGGAATGACGAAGAGTTGGTCATCATGTCCAAGTGAGTGTCCCCTTCGCCTGTAGCGTTTCGCCCTCATATTTTTGTCGGTGATAGAGAGGCTTACTGTGACATGAAGATCAAGGAGAAAGGTCTTACTGGAAAGGCCGCCGACCTTCGAAAAGGCAATATCTCGTCCAGGAAGGGTTTCAACGCCTTCCGTGAAATGGAGAGCCCCTCTAAATCAAAAGCAAACGGCAGGTCGAAAGAGAAGCCAGAAGTTTTCCTCGAATTCATGGGAGAAAGGCTACGTGTGTACGATGATAGCGAAGATGGCGCTGGCTACGTAAAGACGGAGGATGTCCCGTTCATCAGAGGGGCCACATTGAAATTCACGGGGTGTGGTGGTGATGCCAACTTTACGGAGATGAAGGCACGGTCCCCGCGATCCCATCAAGCTAACGATCGCTTGTTGATATTCTCTCTCGTCAGGCTCCCCTCCGCGAACGCTTTGCACGTGTTCCGTACATCCAATTCGCCAAAGGAGACGACTTTGGACTCGTCGGGTTCGAAAAGACGCTCAAGGAGGACGAGATAGAGTACGTCAAGGAAAACCTTAAAACTGTGAACTCGAAAGAGGTGGTTTGGACCATCCCAGGCGGTACGTGTCTTTGGTCACGTTATCTTGCGTTTTTTGACGTGACATTCGAACACAGAGGAAGAGGAGAAGCAATTCCAGATCGACCGCGCCAACTTTGCAGCAAAATCGGCGTTGTCGCGGTCACAGATGCGAAAGGGGCCTTCAGGACGGGGTGGACGGGGTGGACGTGGAGGGCGCGGCGGTGGGCGGTATGGTGGAGGTGATCGAGAGAGGGCGAAGGAAAAGAGCAAACACGCACCCGCGCTTACTGCGCCGAGCGAGTCGCAGGCGGGAGAGAAACGCAAGCGTGCGATCGAGCCGGACGGTGGACCCGACGAGGGTGTACGGGGAGCAGTTGTCCCGGCGATTGCTTCGGCGAAGAAGGCCAAAGCCGACGAGTCATAACCGCGCGCAGCATGAGATTTGGGGGATGGAAGTTGGAAGGGTTTCTTTGTGTATTTCTAGGCCGTTGGAAGCACGAGCAATCAAGACCTCGATTAAATTGGATTTCCCGATTCTGGCACTATTCGATCGATGATCGTCAAATTCAACATTCACAAGGCCGGACAGGAAATGTCAAACGCAGACATAGTACTCATGTAGGATCATATACTATAACAATTGTGAGCGCGCGCGAACCACGTCATAAATACGCCGGATATGCACGGCATAAACAAGTCATAAAGCCATGGTCCAGAAAGAAAAAGAAATCTGCTAGCAAATTTGGTCATGGACGATTTCAGATATCCCTGACCTGTCCTTCCAAGTACTCCCATAATTTCTTTCCGATCCCGGGATCTTGCATATCCGCACGGGGCTGACCAATGCGTGCACATGGAATGAGGTACTGTAATGGAATCATGATGCGGTCACAACTGAGAACGAGTATCAGTATAACACAACCCACCTTGCCATTCAGGAACTTGCCATCGGGCACCGTTCCAGCATAAAGCTGGGTCATAGCCCCGTATGAGACCTCACGGAGGAAGATATCCTGTAGGACAAAATTCATCATAGGATCTGGAGAAGGAAGGAACGGCTACATACCCCAAGCCATTGAAAGAAACTGCCCAAATGCCGCTGCAATTCCGTTCTGATACCGCCTGCCGAGTGTACGTGAGCGATGATTGCTCGTCTCGAAAAAATTCAAACTGACCTGGGTTCAAAGATGTTGAGACGATGCCTTGGTCGCCGTACCGTCGCGTCAGCTCCGCCGAAAACACAATGTTGCCCTAGCGATAACCATGAATGAGACGGGAAGTTGTCAACATGGTCGCAGTAAAACTCACCGTCTTGCTTTGACCATACAATTCCCATAGTCCTTTCTTTCGACGAGCTGGACCGTCCCTCATCGTGTCATACTTGAGATCACCGAACCAGTGGCCATTTGATGCGGTGTTGACGACCCTGGTGGTCCCCTCTGCAGAAGACTTTGCAGTGGAGAGTAGGGTAGGAAGTATGAGTTTGGTGAAGTAGAAATGACCGAGGACGTTGGTCCCAAGTTGAAGGTCATAACCATCATCGGTAAGCATGTCAATGGGAGGGATCATCACACCCTGATTCCACAAAGACATGTTAGCAACATCCAACAGAATGGTCTCCCAAAAGCGCGAACTTACGTGTTGTTGAACAAGACGTTCGGCTGTGTCTCCTTACTATTCGGGTGTTAATCATCGCTGGCGCCAAGCAGAAGAACTAGACTCATGAGATAAATTCCTGGGCTGCTCCTTTGACGCTCTTCAGGCTGGCGAGATTCATAACGAGGAGGTTCGCATCTTTGCTGGTGGAGTTCTTGAGTTCTCTGAGAATTGCTTCACCTTTGGATTGATCACGAGTCGTGATCCAAACTTGGGATCATTTTCATAAGTGTGAACGACGGAGCAGGGTCTCGTTTGGCCTTGGCACTCACTCTAGCAGTCTCCTTGCTGATACCTGTGGTACCCCCGGTAACGAGGCAAACCTTGCCAGACATGTCTGGTAGTATGTCTGATTCCTTGTACCTGGGTGCACCAGGGAAAGAGTTCTCATTGATGGAGGACCACCAAATACCCATGGGATGGTACGACTCGAAGGGGTAATAATTAAGTGGAAGGAAATATCGATGTGGGAATTGCCCGATAGGCTGGGCCCAGTAGAAACCGCATACAATACAATTTTTGGCATCGTTAAACGGGTAGATACATAACTGGTCACAAGTCTGGTCCCAGCTTGCCCACCGCTCACTTCCTGCTTTCCTATGCAATGCCAGTGGGGGATTGAACCTTAATGATCATGATGTCAACCCCCCGAGACTCTGAAACAGGCATTTGATGAAAGCACTCACCGCAGACCCATTCAAGTTTAGCCACTGTCGTACCTTCTCAGCACTACATTCTTGAGAACGCAGTTCGTTCTCCTTGTTCCGTCTCTTCCATTCCACAGCCATTGATTTGGGTGTAGCACCCTTCAGCAACATCGATAGGAGAAGGACCTCATCCATGGCATCCTGCAAACCAAGTGTGTAAGTGGGGTCTTTTGGATCATCTACATTGACTTCAGGTTCGTCGTCATCCAAGTTAGAGGTTGAAGATTCTGGGATTTTGGCCAGGGCTTGACCGAAGGTACCTGGAAACCATTCCTCTAGCATATTGTGCAGCTGATCACACTGCCAGCGATCTACAACAGCAGTCCCATACATAAAATCAAGTAGGATGCTGGGCGGGGGTGGTAGTTCGTCACGGGACCAGTCGGCTTGAACATCACGTGGCAGAACAGGATCAAGTCCCGTAGGTGGTACGATATACTGTAATGTCGTCCGCTTGGGTGGAATAGGACCTAGTTCAACCCGCGGAACATCGGTGGGTGCCATCGCAAAGTTAGGAGTCTGACACAGCACACGTTAGAGACAAGTGCGAAAGGTACATCTAATTCTAGGCATACCTTAAGAAATCCAATTTGAGCAGCGCCAAAGCATTCATGAAGTTCACAATTCAGAAGTATTCCATTCTCGATGCAGTTGATGTCGATGGTATCTTCATCATCTTCAAGGTAGAATGGCGGTGGTTCATATAAGCTGCGTCGGTCACGAACAATACGAGTAATGTACTATGGAAAAGGTGAGCATCACCCGAGGCTCGCCAAGATCAGACAGATGTACTGCATTGCCTTTGGCACAGGGTATAATATGTGCCGCCTCACAAAGTCTAGCATCCCTCCTCGTAATAACGCAAGCATGATCGCGGTTGCGAATGTCATTGCGGAAGTTATGTCGCCGTTCAGTAGATGCTGCCGACGTGGATTGGTCATCAAATGCCTTGTAGTCAACGAGCCGGTATATGCCTATCTCAATGTACTGTCAGAAGATACTGATAGAGCATGAAGCACAAGCTCACCGTCAGGGCAATAATAATAGCTATTCGCAAGGTTGACGCTCTCGTAGTTAACAGTATCACCACCTGGAGTAGTAGAGAGGTGCCCCTTGGCGCCACAAACCGCGAATGTGGCAAAACGAAGCCACTTGAGCGGGTAAATGGCGAGTCTCCTGATGTCTGTATGTGGGATAGAGAGTGCGCGAATCCATTCGCCTGTCGTGGTGGATCCAACTTGAATGGGTAGGTGGATGTGAACAACTGGAATATCACCCATGATGAAAGAGAGGTCGAGCACGTGCCTGAGATACGTGACTCATTAATTTGGGTACTTGGGCCTTGCCACCTTCGGAACTTAAGTAAGCTAGTTGGACCCAGTGCGAACTTGATGACGATGTCTACCACTCCAAACATTATCATCAAGCTCTTCGTTGACATCGATCTCGGTCGCCTTCTCGGATACTATCATACCTCTCCTTATTGGTTGTCCCTTTTCTACTCTTCTTATTGCTTTTCTTCATTCCACTTCATCATGTTTGTATCTGAATCTGTGCCGGTCGACGACGTTGCCGTTATTACTCATAACAATCTCTCTTGTTGCCACTCGAAGGCAAGGTGCGTCGAAACCATCGTTTCCTCCCTTCTCACGCTCAATAGAACCGGGCACCATCTTCTAGTCGAGTTCTACTTTGCGGACTCTAACCTTCCATATGACAAGTGTGTCACTAGGCCATCCTTTCATCACTCTTCGTCGGTCTGACATATTTTCCTCTCGTTGGGGTTCATGTGGACGTTGCACACAGCCAATGCCGATCACTGGGTTCCTATCAAAGCAAGCACCGAACTCGAGGTGGACGAGAAAGGGGAGAATGTTCGACGTGTGACCGAGGTGCAAAAATCAAAGGATCAGTTCGAGCGGAGCGTGTATGCTGTGCGTCGTCACTTTTTCGTTCTTTTATATCCCTTGTCGGAGGAGCACCATGGGACTCATTGATTGCGACGGGATAGAAAGGATTCGGCAAGGAGGAACCAGGACTTCAGCAAAAGTTAGAGACGTTTTTTGAAGCATACGGTCAGGTGAATGCGGTGAGGATGCGTCGCGTAGATGGAAAAAAGGAGTTCAAGGTCGGCTCGATTCTCCAGACGATGCATCACCTACTTCGTTTTGTTTGCATAGGGTTCCGTGTTTGTGGAGTATGCTGATGTGACTGGTGCACAAGCACTCTTAGCCGCAGAGCCCAAGTCCTCATGGAATGACGAAGAGTTGGTCATCATGTCCAAGTGAGTGTCCCCTTCGCCTGTAGCATTTCGTCCTCGTTTTTTTGTCGGTGATAGAGAGGCTTACTGTGACATGAAGATCAAGGAGAAAGGTCTTACAGGAAAAGCTCCCGACCTTCGAAAGGACGGCATCTCGTCTAGGAAGGGTTTCAATGCCTTCCGTGAAATGGAGAGCCCCTCTAAATCAAAAGCAAACTGCAGGCCAAAGGAGAAACCAGAAGTTTTCCTCGAATTCATGGGAGAAAGGCTACGTGTGTACGATGATAGCGAAGATGGCGCAGGCTACGTAAAGACGGAGGATGTCCCGTTCATCAGAGGGGCCACATTGAAATTCACGGGGTGTGGTGGTGATGCCAACTTTACGGAGATGAAGGCACGGTTCCCGCGATCCCATCAAGCTAACGATTGCTTGTTGACATTCTCTCTTGTCAGGCTCCCCTCCGTGAACGCTTTGCACGCGTTCCGTACATCCAATTCGCCAAAGGAGATGACTTTGGGCTCGTCGGGTTCGAAAAGACGCTCAAGGAAGACGAGATAGGGTACGTCATGGAAAACGTCAAAACCGTCAACTCAAAAGAGGTCGTTTGGACCATCCCGGACGGTACGCGTCTCTCTGGCTGCATTCTCTTCCGTTCTTTGACGGGACGTTCGAAACACAGGAAGAGGAGAAGCAATTCCAGATCGACCGCGCCAACTTTGCAGCAAAATCGGCGCTGTCGCGGTCACAGATGCGAAAGGGGCCTTCGGGACGGGGTGGACGTGGAGGGCGCGGCGGTGGGCGGCATGGCGGAGGTGATCGAGAGAAGACGAAGGAAAAGAGCAAACACCCTCCCGCGCTTATTGCGCCGAGCCAGTCGCAGGTGGGAGAGAAACGCAAGTGTGCGATCGAACCGGACGGTGGACCCGACGAGGGTGTACGGGGAGCAGTTGTCCCGGCGATTGCTTCGGCGAAGAAGGCCAAAGCTGACGAGTCATAACCGCACGCAGCATGAGATTTGGGGGATGAAAGTCGGAAGGGTTTTCTTGTGTATTTCTAGGCCGCAAGACCTCGATTAAATTGGATTTCCCGATTCTGGCACTATTCGATCGATGATCGTCAAATTCAACATTCACAAGGCCAGACAGGAAATGTCAAACGCAGACATAGTACTCATGTAGGATCATATATTATAACAATTGTGAGCGCGCGCGAACCACGTCATAAATACGCCGGGTATGCACGGCATAAACAAGTCAAAAACCATGGTCCAGAAAGAAAAAGAAATCTGCTAGCAAATTTAGTCATGGACGATTTCAGATATCCCTGACCTGTCCTTCCAAGTACTCCCATAATTTCTTCCCAATCCCTGGATCTTGCGTGTCCGCACGGGGCTGACCAATGCGTGCACATGGAATGAGGTACTGTAACGAAATCATGACGCGGTCACAATTGAGAATGAGTATCAGTATAACACAACCCACCTTGCCGTTCAGGAACTTGCCATCGGGCACCGTTCCGGCATAAAGCTGGGTCATAGCCCCGTATGAGACGTCTCGGAGGAAGATATCCTGTAGGGCAAAATTCATCATAGGATCTGGAGAAGGAGGGAACGGCTACATACCCCAAGCCATTGAAAGAAACTGCCCGAATGCCGCTGCAATTCCGTTCTGATACCACCTGCCGAGTGTACGTGAGCGATGATTGCTCGTCTCGAATAAATTCAAACTGACCTGGGTTCAAAGATGTTGAGACGATGCCTTGGTCGCCGTACCGTCGCGTCAGCTCCGCCGAAAACACAATGTTGCCCTATCGATAACCATGAATGAGATGGGAAGTTGTCAACATGATCGCAGTAAGACTCACCGTCTTGCTTTGACCATACAATTCCCATAGTCCTTTCTTTCGACGAGCTGGACCGTCCCTCATCGTGTCATACTTGAGATCACCGAACCAGTGGCCATTGGATGCGGTATTGACGACCCTCGCGGTCCCCTCTGCGGAAGACTTTGCGGTGGAGAGTAGGGTAGGAAGTACGAGTTTGGTGAAGTAGAAATGACCGAGGACATTGGTCCCAAATTGAAGGTCATAACCATCGTCGGTAAGCATGTCTATGGGCGGGATCATCACACCGCTGGTTCCACAGAAACATATTAGCGACACCTAACAGAATGGTCTCCCAAAACGTGAGCTTACGCGTTATTGAACAAGACGTCCAGTTGTGTCTCCTTACTACCCAGGTGTTAATCATCGCCGGCGACAGACAGAAGGACTAGACTTACGAATTAAATTCCTGGGCCGCTCCCTTAACGCTCCTCAGGCTGGCGAGATTCATAACGAGGAGGTTCGCATCTTTGCCGGTGGAGTTCTTGAGTTCTCTGAGAGTTGCTTCGCCTTTGGATTGATCGCGAGCCGTGATCCAAACTTTGGCGTTCTTTGTTAGTAGTACCTGTGAGATTGGTTTCCATAAGTATGAGTAGCAGAGCAAGGTCTCCCTTGGCCTCGACACTCACTCTAGCAGTCTCCTTTCCGATACCTGCGGTACCCCCAGTGACGAGGCAGACCTTGCCAGACATGCTTGGTATGTCCGATTCCTTGTACCTGGGTGCACCAGGGAAAAAGTTCTCGTTGATGAAGGACCACCAAATACCCATGATAGACACGACTTGGAAGGATGATGATTAAGTAGAAGAAATATTGATGTGGAGAATGGCCCGACGAGTGGTCTAGTCGCTGGAGGACCGACTATATATACCCCGGACGGACGAGGAGATGACGCGACCTGGGACATGCCGGGTGATGCCACCGTAAGGTGTCACGCGGCGCAGTCCTAAGAGCAGTCATCACCTCTCGCCTAATCATGGTGGGAGGTGTTGATAGAGCGAGTACTGCCCTTAAGCCGAGAAGCCGAGTGGGAGGTACGGACGGCTTGCTTACCACGATGACATTATGATGGACGAAATGTAGGAGATGCCGTTTGCCGGCATCAAAAACGTTCGCTTATACAATTGACATTCCGACGTGGCTTCGAAGCTTCGTCCAATTGGCATGCTACCTCATCGGGATGAGCCGATTCCCAGACTAATTCGCTAATTTGAGGCGTTCGAGTCAGTCTCCGCGGACAGGTCTTTCTGGTTTGTCGCGAGCGATTGGCCGTCCCACAACGATTATCAATAGAACGCTAGTCTCCCGCTGAGGCAGGCCCCCAAGGTTGGACAGGAATACAATTCAGATAGCTAGGTCAGTATTCCGCCAGCCCCATAACCACTGTAGCTTTGGCAAGTGTACGTGTACAGCCTCTATGTGATGCAAGCGGCCATCCCTTTATTGATTCCTTCTAACTTCGCCAAATTGGACCGCCGCCGTTCTTCGATAGGACCACTCAGCGGTTCGACCCACCACCTATCCTTTTCTGGGACGTCCCTCCAACCACCTGCCAGGAAACGCCGATAGACTTCCAGACTGTCCGAGGCAATTCGCAATGTGTGGGGGTGCACCCAATGCGGAGGAGCCGAGTGAAGCGAATACGAACCAGACTTTGGGGGCTTGGAAAACCCCTCACAAGCCAACACGATTGCAGGCGGAACGGTTATGCGCCCCAATTTGAAACACAAGCGAGATACGCTAACGCAGTATAAAGTCGCCTCATTGGACACCCTGGAGCGAGACATTCCGTGAGTGCTGAAGGTATGGTCACTGGAACTGGAAGGGACCGGTACTGGCTCATTTGCCATGACCGAGTGCTCCTGTTTGGTAGACGGGAAATCCTCGCGTGATGTTGGCGAAGGCGATGTAAACTGGCAGACAAGATAAAACTTCAATCGTGATGAATCAGGTCGCCTACACTGGGAAGCTATTTTTCGAGACTCACCCACTTGTGATCCCATGCTTCAATCGACATTTTCATCTCGTACGCCGTGAAGCGTGGAATTTCGCGAATAAAATGGTAGTGCGTTGCTATGGGTCCTTGGTGTTTACAACCACAAGGTATGTTAAAATGTTAATGGGAGACGTGCTCACAACTCAAAGCGATTCTCCCACCAACATTCACAAATGTTGGCCACCCTGCGAGACCGAATTTCCTAAGAGCCGAGTCACGAGCCTGAACGGCAGCAGGTCAGACCACGTTGGAATTAAATGTAGACTCACACCTTTGAGTAAGTGCAATTATTGACATGCCCGAACCAATCGGTCTCGTCTGGACCTTTTCAGTGTTCAGCAACATTAAAAACGGTGCGCGCGAATGTCATTCAGCGCCAAGTCACTGGGGGACTTACTTGCCCATGATCTAGAGGTAGTGGTGAACTCGAACGGACTCGCTCCAACCGGGCAACGGGACTCGAGCTGACTGACTACGGTCGCATGTCGAGTGGCCCAAGGTCGGAATAGAACTAAATGGAAAAAAGACAGGATGTCGTATTTGTATCGCCCAATTCCACCCGGTAGAAAAACATCAACTCCAGACACGGTTAGTATGTTTTTACAATGATAAAATGGCATTCTTACTGTGATAGACCAACGGGAAAGATCGAACATTGATAAACAGTATTAGCCCCACCACAGCACCTACGATGTGCAGCGAGTGCTCGAGTATAGATTTCGTAGGTAGGAACCAAGGAACGAATGACACCATGAGATACGCCAACGTGATGAGCACTGGGATAACTTGAATACATATATCGTGAGCGCGACTTTATATGCGTGACTTGCGAAGGAACTTGAGGGTGTCGCGCTAACCATCGGAGGACTAGGAATTCCACTCACTGAGGCCCAGAATACTGACCTGCCAGTGAAAATTTTCGGCTCACTGAAAGGTCATGCATGACTCGGAAACGTGATATATGAAAGCTAGCCGCTTCTAGCCTAAGACTTAGACCGACTAGTGGCGGAGCTTCTCTACTTGTTAGTCCCGAAGTGAATCGCGAATATAAAGTTTAGTTTACTATTTCGGTGTGGGCGAAATTTCAAGTTAGTTCTGAGTTCCGGATGTGTGCAGAATCGAGTCCAAGCGTGTGCGCACATGTAGATGTGCTCTGATTGTGAAGACAGACTTGAAGTCCGTGCCAGGTGCGGATGTTTGCGACAACTTGAAGTTTGAACTAGTTACAAACGTGAACAATAAACCTCAACTTCGGGATAGGTCCAAACGTTAATACGGAATAACTATCAATCATCGGCATTTAGCACCATACTAAATGTTAGTCAACACATCTAGATCAACATTTAGACCGGCCGAAATGTTCCTCCATTCATCGTATAAAGGGTCCAGTCACATCAACATGCACACGGAAGAGAATTGCTGTATATCAGTATCTCCTTGCCGAGATGCCTACATTGACAATCCGATAGATGAGTCCGAACCGAATTTGTCAATAGAGACAAACCAGGAATCTTACCGCTTACGATAACTTGAAGACATGCATCTAGAGGAGCACTTTATGACGTTACAGCTTGTGCTCTTTCGTGGATCTGCCCTCCAATCAGAGCTCTCAAAAGTTGATAAAAAAAAGGCAGTCAAGGGTCCTACAAAAAGTTTTTTTTCTAGGAAGACATGTCCTGACAGATCTTCTGGTTCACCCGGCACCGATGCATTATAACACAATGGCGTTTACAATATTTAGGACAAACCTAAATGTTAGGGTCTAATGCTTTGATTAATCGGACTTCCGGGTCATTCGATCACGAAAGAAGTCCTACTTGGCGTTCGTTTCGTCTGCTTTGCAGCCTTTGTACACAACTACATTGTATCAAGAAGTGCTTTTTTGGCATCACTTGGATATTACGCCAGAAGGCCAATTAAAAGTTTGTAGTCGAGTACAAACAACTTGTGTTTGTATACAGTTCATGTCACGATTATGCCAATATGCCAAGCCACTTCTACATACTTATCGCTGGCACTTGAATTTGCAACGATACGAGTGATCAAATCGATCACCGAGATTAATCAATTTCGATACTTGACGGAATCCCACTGCAGTGTTGGCTTAGATGTCCTCTCTTCGCTATGGTGGCTTCTCCCGCTTCTATAAAGAGCTCGCCGAGATACCTGTGCCAACATCAGCCAGGTTCATCGACACTACGATTACATCCGATATCTCAGGTCAGTTCTGTTTCGTCAATGGTCCCCAAGTTCAAGTTCCTTAATTCCATATCTTTGCAGTCGTCCGCGTCTCTTACTCAATTCGCGATCACGAACGAAATCTGAAGCGTTCCATCACGAAAACACTCACCTTGAGTAGCTCAGATACGGCGATCGATTCACCAGTGATATCCTCAGCAATCGGCCACGATCCGTCAGAAATTCTGGCGTTTCTCCCCGCACCGTCAGGGAAGCGCTATGCCTATCTCAAAGAGGTATCCGACGCGAACGGTTTAAAGAAACGGTTTGTAGAAGTCTGGTCCGGCGCTCAGCTCGAAGCATCATTGGAAGTCACCAAGCAACATGGACAGTTCCACACGGATGGTACCGTATCACAGGCGTGTTGCTTTGGACGCTCACCCATTTACTTTCTGTTAGACTACTTCAAGTCTTTCTCTTTCTCTCCGTCCGAAACCGCGCTAGTGTACACCGCCGAAGCCAATCCCGAGACTACCGAGAAACAAGAAGGGGATCCATACCCAAAGTTCCGCTTTACGCCTCATTTCGGGGAGCAGTTGTACACAAAGAAACGACCTACTCTCGTTATATTCCGCTGGCGATCTCCGGACAAGCTGTCTACTGGCGGCAGCGACGCCTTTGTTACAGCATTGTCGCCGGACCAATCGCCCAGGGTTCCTGTCCTATTTGGCCAGGCGATTTTTGCTACTGAAACGCGTCTCTATGCCACCGGGTACGAACAAACTGGCGATGGAAAGCTGTTGGGAATCAAAGGATGTTTCAATCGACTGACCGGTATATGGGAGCTCGTACTTCCTAGCGAGAGCACAGAGGCGATTGCGACGATGGCGTGCAAGGCCGTTGAAATCAGCTCCCCCGAACGTTCTTCCCGTTCGCCACGTATCCTGTTCGACAAGGATCATGTTCCATCAACTCTATTCTGGTTGTCCAACCCTGTCGGCGGCGCACATGCATCCACTGCCTCTCTTCACGTTCGTGATTTGAGGGACACCGCTAGCAACAGGATCCTTGTGGACGCAGTATATGATCCTTCCCTTCAAGATTTCCCAGGTTTGTATACCGAATTCAACTTGGCTGATAACCCCTTTCTTCGGCTCGGTGATAAGACGTATATCGTAGTACAATCGCTTTGGCGCTCTCGTCCGACGTTAATTTCAATCGACGTAGAGAATGGCACTGTAGTCGATTTAACGCCTGTCCCAGACGGCCAAGCGTTGTACAGTTGGTCGTTACTTGCAACAGACGGATCGCGGTCGGTGGTTTGTTCTCGCAGCACCCCGAGCTCTGCACCCGAAACCGTCCTTTTGACCTTCGTACAAGACATATTCTCGGGAAGTGTCTGGGCCCTTGATAAACCATCTGTTTCTCCGGAACGTGTGTACCACAGAACCTGGAGGGAAACTCTCAGTCCTGACTCAACTTACAGTTCAAGAAGCTCTTGCTCACCTTGACGCAACTGTCATACCCATTCCAGATCGATATCCCGTAGAAACCGTCGTCATCCGAACGAAGGAGATCGTGAAGGGACCCAAACCTGTCTGCGTCACGATTCCGCATGGAGGACCACATGCTTCTAGTGTTACGTCCTTCACGCCGAACGTCCTTGCTTATGCTCTCGAAGACTGTGAGTCGATCGGCGTTATGAATGTATCCTTTTGTAATGAATTCGGCCTCCAGTCACCGTTTCGCTCCCGAATTACACTGGGTCCATGGGCTTCGGAGAGAAATATATCCAGAAACTTCTCGGGAAATGTGGGACCCTCGACGTCGCGGACTGCATCGCAACAGTCGAGGAACTCACCAGGCTCGGTCTGTCTGAGCCGGGAAAACAAGTCGTCCAGGGTGGAAGCCACGGGGGGTTCCTTGCTGCGCACCGTAAGTCTCGGTTGCCTCCACCCGCGCCGTCACATCTCACCGGCGAACCTGAACAGTCATCGGCCAGCATCCCGACGTATTCAGCGCAGCAGTCATGCGCAACCCCGTCATCTCGGCCGGCGAGAATTACGCTTCTGACATCAGTGACTGGGCTTTCCGCGAGTTCGGGCTCCCGTTCGAGTCTGGTACGCACGTCACCCCGGACAGCTTCGCCAAATTGTACGCCGCGTCACCGATCGCACACGTGGATCGCGTGGAGGCGCCAGTGTTGTTGTTGCTGGGAGAGGACGATCTCCGCGTGCCGCCAACGCAAGGGAGGGGATACTATCATGTATTGAAGGGAAGAGGTCGGGTGGTGGACATGTTGGTGTTCCCAAAGGAGACGCACCCGATTGATGGGGTGGAAGCGGCGAGGGTGTCGTTTGAAGCTGGACGAGACTGGTTCCGAGCGTTTACGCAGGGAAACTGAGATTGGGTCACGTTGAGCCGCAAGAAGTGCCATTGCCCATCTCTCGCGATTGTGGGAATACCGACTTTTCGTTAGTCATACAGTCATATACCAGGTTGCGAACCAAGAGCTATTTTCTCAGGCTGTCAGTGGTGGGCATTGAGTTGGTCGTGATGTTCGGAACGATCAAAATTGAGCATGTCAATGTGCGCGGGAGCGATTGAAGCATTGAAAGAAACAGTGGGAAGATGGAGGAAATCGAGATGGACCGGATGATTCCAGTGAGCTGCCGATAAATTGAGGAGGTCTCCGGAACCCGAATCGGTGAGACGTTTGAATCACTGATTGACGTTGGTCACCGCATTGAATATTACAATTACAAGTATCGTGGCAGAGGGAACAAACAAGAAGTCGAGAGGAATTGAGGGACGGCCACTGGCACATGACGTAAAACTGAACTTCTTCCCACTACGGGTGACAACTGGCCCGAATGCACCCACACCGTTTATCTGTCACCTCGAGCTGGTGTCACCAGTGCTTTTGCTACAACTATGGTAGATTTCAACGCGCAAACTGCCATCGATTTGAAAGAGGCTCGCAACAGGATCACTTTCGACCTGCAGACCATTCGGTACCATCTCTTCGGTGACTACTTCGTGGTTCATGACATGCGAGACTGTATCTGATTCACTCCGAACGACTGGAAAATAGCTGGAAGAAGCAATTGGGAGAGCTTTGAGCGGATTGAAAGCATCCTTCGTAAGGAGACGGTGTTCGACAGATCGTCCATGTGAGCGTGTCTGCTAAGCCTTCCCTCGTGTTCAGGGCAACTTAATGACGGAATTCAAGAGATTTCATAGGAAGAGTCGAGGCGTACAAGAGAGCCCTCGCCATCACGAAACGTCTGATGGAATTGCGGAGACTACATAGATGGACCCCAGAACAGACCACCCAAGCCATGTCCATTCTGTCGGAGTCACTTCCGGTTTACTTGCATGATATAGGTACGCAACAGGAAATTTCAAACCAATCGTTTATTCACTGTAGTAGCTTTTGAACCTGTCTTTGCTGGTCAAGGATCGACTGACTTGATGGATGAATATTGGGCACTCGTGACAAACAAAGGCATACAGGGGTATCCAGCTTTATCTTGCCATCTTCGTGTCTTAGCTAAATCTTCCTAGGTGTTACCTGCAGACAGAGCTTGGTCACGGTACAAATGTTGCCAGGCTGGAAACAACTGCAACCTATCTTCTTGATACAAAAGAATTCGAACTCCATTCGCCGACCTTGACTAGCACAAAGTGGTGGATAGGTGCGCTAGGGAAGACAGCCACACATGGAGTCGTGCAGGCCAAATTGATATTACCCGACGGCAAAGACATGGGTCCTCACCTCTTTCTCGTCCAGTTGAGGTCTTTGGGTTTGTCGTGAATTTTGATCTCTCCCGTGTGTTCTGACATTGTCTAGAGGATCATTCTCTATGCCCTGGTATCACTGCTGGAGATATCGGCCCTAAAGCTGGTGGAGGTGACCAGCTTGGTTCACTTCGCGATCTCACATTGACTGTCAGTGCTTCGCAGGTGTAGCCGCATTGGACAACGGATTCGCTAGATTCAATCATGTCAGAATACCCCGACGGAACATGTTCTCGAAATTCGCAACGGTAACTGAAGACGGCCAATATATAAAGCCCCAAATCCCGAAGCACAGTTTTGGAGGGGTATGTCTATATCATTTCGACAATGCTTGGACGCTAATACATCTCAGATGTTGTATATCCGTGCGAGGTAGCGAGGTTCATCGTTACAGTGCTTGCTCTAATGACTGCTCTCAGCATGGTTACGACCGCAGGATGGACCCTCGCACGAGGTATGACTCCGATTTCTGTGATCCTCCTTGCATTGAATCTGAAGGACAGGGATTACTATCGCGATCCGCTACACTACTGTCCGCAGACAAGGAGAACCTGACCTTCATGGTTTAGAGCGTCAAGTCATCAAATACCCTTCCACTTACTACCGCCTTCTTCCGATACTCTCGCGTTCGTATGTGTTCATTGGATTGGGTCGCCAAACAGTTCGTATTCCATCCCAAAGAGGAGTGTTTACTTAAACATGTCCCCAGACCAAAGCCTTTTCCGCTCTGAGAGAACGAATCGAACAAAGTGACTTGGATTACCTTGCCGAAGTCCATGCTATGCTCTGTGGATTGAAAGTCCTGGTCTCCACCGAGACGATCAAGGGCCTTGAGAATGCTCGTCGCGCCCTAGGTGGGCATGGCTATAGTGCGTTTGCTGGAATCGGACGCCTCTATGCAGATTATCTTCCGGCTGCTACGTACGTTCGTTTGGGTAATCCCCCCTCTGATGCTCACTGTCTGTCAGCTATGAAGGGGACAATTTTGTGTTGGATGGGCAAGTTGTCCGAGCAGCTCTCAAGTCGTACAAACTCTTGTTCGCGAATCCAGACCGTCCCTTGGGTTCACATTCAAGTTATCTCCGTCTTCTCAGCGGGGGTCAGGTTAGCCGGCCAGTGATTAGCGCTACGATATGGCAGGACCATGCGACAATCGTAAATCTCCTGGAATGGCGCGCCGCGCTAGCAGTCCAGAGCGCTGCACGAGACTCGGAATACCCCGATGCTGGCATCAATCAGAGACTTGCAAAGGCTGTAACAGAGGCATTCGTCGCCAGTCAAGTAAGCGACATGATCTTCAATCTGAAGGAATTGCCGCACAACGAAGCCAATGCTCTCAAAGATCTATACCTGCTGGTGCGTTCGGATCTCCGTCCAGCCAGCACTCTTAGTCACTCACCTGACTTAGTATTTATTGATCACTACCGAGGAGGCCTTGGTCGATCTCTTTACATTCGGGCTGGTGGAAACCGGTCCAGACCAGACGAATCCGACACGAGACTTACGCGTAGCCATCGACGCTATTTGTCTCCGCGTGCTCCCGAATGCTGTTGGCTTCACCGACGCCCTTTCCTTCCCGGACTGGGCTTTGGGCAGGTAGGGTTTGGATCCTATTCCAAAGGTTGGATCTCTTACCTGAGTTTTTTTCCGTCGCGTGCAGCGCTCTTGGGGTGTCCGATGGCCGTGTCTACGAAGAACTATGGAAACGAGCCCAGCTCGAGCCTCTCAACCAGACGACCACCACGCCTGGATACGAGGTAAGATGGCCATTATGATTCAAGGTGCTTGCTTAGCCATCTGTAGGAGAGCCTCAAACCGATGTTGGAGGAGGGCAGGAGAATAGCAAGTGCCGTAAAGAGTCGCCTTTGAGAGCCATGTCCAGAGCAAGCGTCTTGCGAATTCAATCTGTGGTGTCGATGGCGGGTAGAAGATGGAGAAGCCGGAGCGAGTCACCTGAAACGGCTCAGAGACGGTACAAGCGCGTTACTGCTATTACACTGTAAGGCATCGCTTCCTGGCTGACGCGTCGGAGATGAGACTTTTCTCAGCCTCAATAATAATTTTCCCGATTCTTCCAAGGATCCTACGACCAGCTCGCAGTGTGCCTATGCACCTATTTGCACGAGCAAGATCTAACTTCCCACCGTCATCCACGAGATCTCGTTAGTCGCCTGATCATCCACGCCCCACGTCGTCCCAACGATGGAGCGGAGTCCAGCAAAATGCCCCGCAGCGACGAGATGAACCACCTCGTCCGGGCCCTCCTCATCTCCAACCGTAGTATCGCACGCAGGGGGATCGAGCGCACCGGAGATGATGGCGAAAAGCGCCAGGAAAATCAAATACGGACATGCGCATACTACGTCGGTACGATCATGTCATCCAACTACCAACTGATACGCAAGACTGCGGCGCTCGCCGCAGGTTGCATCGCATGGTATCCTTGATCGTCTGTCCGTCGTACGGTGCAAACAGACTGGAACGGCCGTTTTGGGGCCCGGGACGCCGTGGCAGGCGAGATGGACGTACTCGGTCTCGCTCAGCGCCTGCGTCCTCACTCTTAAACTGTCGCGACTGTTATATCGAGGATTCGAGGGAGGGCCAAAACCATCAACGGGTTTTTGATTTCGGAGCGCCATGCCAAGAAAGAAAATCCGGACACTAAGTGAGATAACCGTACCGAGAGATAAGGGAGAAATGTCCACGAGAAGAGCAGCTCACGAGAGAACAGCCAAGCACCGTACCAGAACAAACATGCAATGGGATCTGCGGCCTCCAGTCTATCGATCAGCTTGAGCAAAGGTTGGTCCACTAGGATAATACGAATAAAAACAAAATCAAGCAGACACAAGGAAGACGACCGGGACTCGTCAGCGAACCCTGCGCCGCTTGGTTGGCCCTGGTTTTTTTGACGGCGCGGGAGGACTCTGCACGCTTGGCAAGGTTTCGAGGTGGTGGGCTCCTTGTCGTTGGCCGCACGGGCGGCGGAGACGGTTTGGATTCTTCTTCCGCTCGCTTGTCGGTCCGATGCGGAGCCGCCACTCGGAGTCAGGACTCGGGAGCTCCTCAACCTCCTTGGCGTCTTCATCCCCACCCTCGGCATCCCGAGCCAGAGCCTTTCCCTCTCCTTTGCCGACAGAGGGACACAGCAGGGTGGAAGCGCGAGGGGAAGCGAGATTTCGTCTTTGCTCCACACCACTTCAGTGGCCGTGCTATGGTGGTAGGGGGGTACTCGTCGGCGGCGGCGATCTTGGCTTTTCTGGACTTGGCCGTCGGTACGTCTGCCGCCAAGGGCTGAGACGCCCAAGGACAGGGCTGTTGCGGCGACTGGCTGTCGGGACGAGGATGACAGGGCAGATTCCGTCTCCCGCTGTTTGTCTGACCGACCGTTCTTAGTGCCGTAGAATGCGCCGCCAAAGTGCAGTGGGTTCACCCGCACCGGAGTCTCCGGTAATGACGTCTCCGTTCTCGTCTCGGACGATTGGTTGGAAGTGTGGACTCCCATGGGGATGGATACTGACGGTGCGTGGGCCATCGGGAAAAGCGGTAGTATTTCGTGTGGGGAGGGACACCGATGCCGATGCCGACATGGAAGGGATGGAAGTACTGGGTTTCATGTTTTCAGCAGAGGAGGCTGGAGGGGACGACGCGGTTGTACGTGGAGTGTTCGAAATGGATCCAATTTCTCAGCCGTTGCGGAGCCATTGTTAGTCTCCGCTCTTGCAAATTGGCAAGCCTTGCCTCGCTCTTTCCACGTTTCTCATTGAGGGACTCCGATTCGAGGAGTATCCTGTGGGGAGGATATCGGTTGGCGCGGAAGAAGGAAGAGATGAAACGACACAGTCGAATTGGTCCTCGCCCCCAATGTTCCCCGATTCCTCTGCATTGCCGAGCACAGAAATCGCAGTATTGACTGCGATTTTGACGTCACTTAAGTTGGTGAGACCCCGTCGCCAATGCTTTCGTTTGATCCGCTCGAAGAGGGTGACTGCACTTGTAACAGACACGGTGCTGGATAATGGGTATTGGTGGATGCACGAGAATTCAGTGGGAATGAGTACTTAATCTGTGGTGCCAGTGCAGAGAATAGACGACCAGGACTCCGCACTTGTGACAGTTTATAAACCTGCAGTCACAATATGTAAATGTTTTTCAAACCACACAATGCACCACGATGCTTTGGCCCACACCTGCCCCAAAGTGACCGAAATGGCGCGCACTTTGACAGCGGTGCACGGATAGATCCCACTGGAATCGACGCTGCCCCCCAGAGTCACATGAAGGATAAGACCTGAGCCGGGACAGGGATATGCCTACAAGGGAAGACTATAGCCACGGTGAGTCCGGGTCATGCCATAGCCGAGCTGAGACACACCATAGCAGCAAGCCTGAGGGCTGTGGGAGGTAGTTACATATTGTTGGCGACTGTACCCTCAGCTCGCAGTTCTTACGACAGGATGATTGGCCGGTAAAACTCCTATCACAGGAGCTTTAGACCAACAGAGATACGATTCGCTAACTACGAGCGTACCTTTGACTCGATGACATTGTTCTCTGGACAAGCCACCAAAACGAAGCACGCAATCTCCATAAAGTTGGCCAGTTTTCCCGGGTTCAGCCTGCCGACACTGATCGTATAGCCTTTCATTTGTGCCTTTACCAGGGTCTTGCGAAGATAGGAGATGACGGGTAAATAAGACGCTACAGGCCATCTGCATACCCTAGCCGAGTGGAAAGACGAGGATTGGTCCCCATTTAGCAAGCGTGGTGTGGGCACATTCCCGTAATTCTTCGCTTGATCGATTTTGAGAGCTGTGATTGGAGGAGGACGAGCTCAGCCGTCCTTCAACTGGTAACGTTATAACCCGGTCCTCCTGATGAGGGCGTTCGTCAAGGCAACAGCGGCCATGCGATATAGGTACGGACCAACGCCAAGCACGCCCAAAACATCGGCATTACGCGCTTTCTAGACTGCGGTGAAGCACCGCACGAGCAATCTGTTCGTTTCCTCCGAGTCTGGTCTTGACGATCTGGTGATCGGAGTGTACGAGTAAACCTGCTAAGTCACGACCATCGACCAATCAGCCTCACCTGACTTGAGGAATGTGTCATCAACAGGTTGGTGAGGGTGACGGTGTCCCATTCGTCGAATATTCAGAGGATTGGAGGCAAAGATCTGACCCGCTTGCAGTCTCCCTTGAGAATGACTTCTCTGGCGCTGTGCAGATGGGGTGGGTGTGATGTTAATCGAGCATGCCATCGCCTCTTCGCCGGAAGCTGCGAACGCTGAGGAACTTCTTAAATCTCAAGGCGCGGGAATCCCACCGCCCTCTCCAACATCATAGATTCGCCAGTTCAATCGGGTGAGCCCAGAGAGGGCAGTTGTTTCATTGAAGAGAGGATTGGGGACCGGGTGTAAGGAACTCCAGCCCGAGAGATAGGTGCGCTGTGTCACATCCGAAAGTGGGCTATTCGAATGGCACATGGCAATTACCCCGAACATGCCCATGGGCAACATTTAGAAGACCCAGGACCTGCTTGGCCAGAGGAACATGCACCTAATTATAATTCAGAGACGCGCACCACGACAACCCGCCGGTTCATGGTCATGACCTCGGAAGAAAAAACAGTGCGAAATTTTCACGAGCAAGTTCAAGTTGTAGCTTGAGGGTGCTTGATGGCGATCTACAAGGTGAGACTCTGGCGCCTCGGGTCCTATGTTCAGGTCCTTTACAATCGACAACAGAAGGCGAACCGTAATGGGGACTCCTTCAGGAGGTAGGGAAATGATCAATGTAATTTTCTGACACCGCTCAGAAGCAAACTTGAAGTTGTCGGCGGACTCGGAAAGCTTCAACAAAGAAGATTCTAGAGTGGCCCAGAAATCTTAGCTTGAATGGGCAACTTAGTAGTGCTAGTCATGGTCGACCAGTTGTTGCCAGTGCCAAGAGCCTAGAAGCCTCGCGATTCCTGCCAAGAGGTTTAGCACGCCCCAGAAGATGCTTGTTATGTAAAGCTGGAGTCAATGCTGTAAGTACCCCGAGCCATCGACGCGTTGCACTGATTTCTCTTTTCTCCTCCAAGTTAGAGTTCGTCGACAGAGTGGTAGTGTTCGTCGTCCAGAGGAATTGTGAGCATCACCAAGGAGTCCGTCACTTCTACTTCAACTAATGTTTCTCATAGGCAGCACAACATGCGTCTCCTCGTCCGCTCCTTTTTACTAGCGATTGGCATTGCTTGCGCGTCTGTCAATGCCTACGACCCCCAAGCTCATGTCCAGCAACCCTATGAAATAGCGACAGCTGCCTCCGCATCCTATACCAGTCCTTTCATTCATGATGATGTCATTTCGACACCCCTCCCTAATGTCGCCCAACCAACTCCCTTTGGTGCGCAACTTCAGACTGGAGCGGTTCATTGTGATCCTAATCATGTCATTCAAGCTGAAGTTCCCAGTCCTGGTGCACCGCCCCTCATCCTCTCGGGTAAACTATTTGCCGAGTCGAGCTCAGACGCATTGGCCATGCCGAACGAAACCACGGACATTGCTAACGGGGCGATGAGTAGGAGCCAGGGTGGAGTTTACGATGGCTCTAATGGACTTGCTCACGCCCTATCTAGTGTTGGTGGGGCCTTTATTGCTGGTGCGCATCATTCTATTGTATGAACGCGAAATGGTAATAACACGGATGCAGTCTTCACCTTCGCCTGCCTAGAATCTCTACTATCCTACGTTCTGACCGGTAAAACTCCGTTCGGCTAGATATCGGGTAGGATCAAGAACGCTCGCTAGGGTATACCCTCTATGCTTCACAGAACATCCACGCACCGTTGACGCTCTATTGAAATTGTAGTGTAGATCTCGACTAATTCGTACCTCCATATTTCCCTGTCGTTCGTTTTTACTACGTGACCCCCGAAATGAACTCTCTTGCACCCGAACATGTGCCAAGTTTTTGAGGGCTTGGACACATTGTACAAGCCTCAAACCAGGTGGAAACACGATTAGTGATGCAAAGAAGAGGAAATAGAAAGATCCAATCACATACAGGTAGGACGGTCTCTGAATGGTCGTTACGATTCAATGATGCACTACGGACACGGAACTTGTCCAACTTTATGCACCTAGCCACTGGCGTTGAATTTTCCTCGGGTCTGGATATGACGACCCAAATGCCAGGTATGAACCTAATGGTTATGGAACTTGTCTGGAACTTGGAATACGAGCACCCTGGTGAGAACCACGTTGCGGTCCGAGTAGTGGGTCCTTTTTGCGTGCTATGGTGTTCAAGAATCAAGACATGGACACGATTATCTTGTCACGTCCCCGTGGAGGTTTCCTCAGCGCAGCCGTTGTACCTCTGGCAACGCCAGCGACATCAGACTTCTTCGTAGCAGCGCGTCGTTCGAAGACTCGGGGTAGATCCTGTTCATCCATTAGGTGTTTAACTCAATGTCATACAAATATATCCTTCTATTGCAATAGCGTCTCACAACAAACGTCCACTCTCTCGATTAATGGTTCCTGGCAGGGCTCCTTCCTTCTTTATGGCTCTCGACCCATTTGATCGGGCAGCAGAGGTTCGTCACCCATCCTGACTTGGATTCCCGCCGCACAAGGCTTCCGGCGGGAATCCGACGGTCTACCGCGTATGGGGTAGCGCGCACAGCCTGTAAGATAGGCACATGTATCTATGTGCCTGCAACTTTGTAATCAGGACCTCCTGGCTCCGAATCCCAAGTAACCACTGTCCTCACAGCGACTCCTCCCTGGTGAATTTCTGGGACTACGTAATCTAAGCGCCCTTTCAAGTAGTTGACACACCGCGGGTTATGGCATTTTCCGCTCATATGTTTACTGCTATTTTCAACGCACTGCTGGTGTAAACATCGAGAAAATGTCATAACCACAGTGTGTGATGCCCCAGTGAAACTTCTAGTGCCGCATCAACTGGAGTTCCTGCCGGAGTTCAATGTGGGCGCCGATTATTAGCATGGGGATCAGCTTTTACCCACTCGTGCCTCCGCTTCATTTGATATGATCATATCGCTTACGCGTTTTCAATCAACTTGAGCTCTCTGCCGGCGGTACATACGACACCATCAAAATCCCTACCTTCTATGTACATACTCACCTCATTTTGAAACCGTTTCGACGGGATATACCATTCTCCCAACCGACTTCAAGTTTGCCGCCGGCACATGAAAGTTTGGAACTCTAACCATCCTTCCCCACGCCGTCGCTCCATCATTCTTATTACGACACATTTTAAATCTGGGAAACGGAGACTCACGAGAACGTTGCATTCTTATGGCGCATCAGGACCCAGGTGCCAGCTGTTTCCAAGCACACGTTGATTTGATCGGGATTGTGAACAAGGAAAGGAAGCGTTCCGGTCAAACGGCCCTTGGCGAGCCTGGCCCTGGGTGGACCGCATCCCCGGCTTCCTGGCCACGCTGTTGCCTGTAGGCAAAACTGAAGAGAACGCACCGTATCATACAATCATTTCCCTGCAGTTGATTCTCTTCTTGCCGAATTCCTGCCAAGCTCTAGTATCTCCACGGAGCTCTCAACAATCGCAGGCGCCTGAATGCAAGTCTCTTATTCACAGGCCCGTTGAAAACGTATGGGAAGGGACAGCATGTTCAACCGACCCCACCAACTTAGCGGGCTAGAAAGTGGATAGAAAGTCGCAGACTCGCCGGCGGCACGAACCCAGGGACAGTACACGTGTCCTTGAAAATCTCAGATGCTTCTAAAACAATGGCATCGGTAGCTTCGGAAAGATCCTGTGACAACCGCAGCCGCACGCGGGAAACCTTGCAAACATGACCGCACTGTGCGATCGTACGATCCGTTTGAATCAAGGTCGTATAGTATTAGCGGGTCCGTTGTTTCGAGTCCTGCCTTTCCACCTCCAAGGCAACCTAGTACACGCCCGGAATCATCCGGTATCTGACCCTCTGCGAATAAGTGTCCCACTCCTCTCGAAAGTGCGCCTGCAGAAGCGCGTCTTCGTGTCGACACCGCGCGTAGCTGAGTACCCATCCCAACACATTTTGCATTGCCCAAGTACCAATGACGATTCTCCCAAATGCCGTTTCGAGCCAGCCGCAACGACGCGTGAACGAGCCTGGGCTGGCGATCATGAGGGACATGCCAAGCGCGCTCAACATCCCAAACGTATACCCTGGGTGTCGGATGATAGCATAGGGCCCCGTGGTAACGAGTTTGTGGTCCTTTCGAACAGCAAGCTGATGGGTGAAATGCCGCCCAAGAGCGCGGAAACACCAAAGACGCCCCAGACCACCAATGGCGGCGAGGGCAGACCCGAGGAAGAAGCAATAGTTGACGCTGGATGTGGGTAGTTGGCCAGAAAGCACTAATCGAGAGAGCACCTCGGAGGAGAACGCGGAGGGATAATTGGTGGCGAGTACGACAACCGACTCAGCGATGCACGGAATGGATGCAGAGAGCTATACATCAGGACGATCAGTTCGTGGTATCATAACACATGTTCATAAAACCCTACTCGATGCAAAACTGGAAAAAGAGCCGGGCATATATGCTCATAGAAGACGCCATATACTCGCTCGGACTCATCGGGAGGGGCATTGGGGGACATGAATGATATGTTGAAAAGCCAAACGGATGGAAGGAGGATAGGAATTTTGAGGAGCGACATATTTGCCGCCGGCGTAGAACTATAGTACAGATGGTGGATGAATTCTGGTGGCGGCTAAACGCCTGCAGGTCTTATGTATGGGTGTTTCGTACACGTGATGACCTTCGAGGAGAGGAGATATGTCACGATCATGGTTCCGGTCGGCGTACCAGACTACCGGAATTAGGAAATTGAGACCCATTAACAAGTCCTTCTGCTGTGGGGACGCCGGTGACTCAATGATAAGGGAATGTGACGCAAAGCTGTTCTGTCCATTACAGCTCCACTAGCGCGATGACGACAAGGTTCCGGAGAAGTTGATCATGACCCGGGGCGAGGCTTTCGAGCGACTGTTCAAAATGCGTGATGTGGTCCCCCGTCGGCGGTCGCGATGATTGGACCTGCAAAAACGTCAACCCGCGCGTGCTTCACTACCCGTGAAAAAACCCAAATTAAACAGGCTGCCCTGTGAGTCTGAGAGGGTCATTCCGTGAGTGCCGCAATGCCCTGGAACGTGCCTTGGATGCTGTATGGGTCTTGGGGGGCGACTTGTCTTAAGATAGCCGCTACTTGTGCATGATGATGGGTCGGTCATGCAGGGTCGTCCTGTGAACGGGAACAGGAAAAATAGAAAAGCAAACAAATAATAACTCGCTGATGACTACAGTGCGTCCGAGTCGTTCGGATGCGTGTTCCCTTGTCCCGGATCAGCAGGCCGTAACCGCCTCTGGCAAGTCTGGAGCGTCTCTCAAGCTCGCGTGAATGATGCTTAGAGCGGCAGTTTGTCCAGGGGCGGGTTGACAGACGGTCTCGAACCTCACTACAGTGCCGCAGGAGCATCCAAGGAATGAATTCGATCTCAAACAAATTGAAGAAGGTTAAAAAGGCCGTTGAAGATGCGGTCCTTGGCCGGTGAGTGCTACGGATCTTGTGAAAGGACGCGCACCACAGTGCGACCACGGAGTGCCAGTGTACTGGCCCGCTCGGCGCTTTGGGGGCCTCCACGTCACGTAACCCCGATTGCAGCGCTATGGCCTCGTGGCCGAGCGAAAAGTGTTATGCATTCGCTTGTCTCGCATCAACAAGACTCGTGATGCAGTCGTACAGAACTCTAACCGTAACAGTTATGTAACGTCCTCCCTGAGGAATTCAACCCAGTGGTCGTCGCCACCGGTCGAGACTCAGGCCCGTCAGCAATGCCTTTCTGAACGTGGGTTCTATCTGATCAATGTGCCACTGCATAACTGATAGGAATGGAGGCTATATCGCAAAGAGGTGAACAGGTTCAGTAGGTATTGTCAACATGATCTTGACCACTTCGTCCCCATGTATCATCACCTGGTTCGAGTGTATCTCTCTACATCAGGCTGGACGCCGCCCATCCTATCGCCCACCAGGGGGTTTCGTTACATAACTCCGAAGAGGATGGCATTCATGGTGGTTATCTATGATCATGGCCATGGTCACATCCACGGCGAACCCTGGATCTCTTCAAGTTTTCGTAAGTAAGCATCCTTCCTTGATCCAGGACCCACTGAGCGACCACATGAGTGCCCTGATGCAGATATGAATGTATGTCATCGCCGTGGCCAAGACTCGCACCCTCGCTCACTTTGGGGATTCTGACTGTGCATGCGCATCCTCGCTTTCCATGGTGATTCTCTAGATTCTCCTTATCGGTGGTATGCCCATCGGCTTGGCACGGCCTTTGTCGCGAATTTCCGATTACTACGGTGAGCGATATGGTGGTTCAACTTGAACCTCAACGCGCTACGATGCGTCCTCCGCTGCTTCCTACTTTCCGTGTGCAACGAGTTCAGCGTGGGATTCCTCCATGTGCCCACAACTTTGGGCAGTCTTGCTCAATCTCGGGCATGGGTGGCACCGTTTCCCCCTATTCTGCGAGCGACGCATGAGGGTAGGTACCTGATCTGAATGCTGAATGCAATCCAGTCGTCGTCCGCACTACTGCGCGCTTGGTGCCACCTTATCGACGATTTATACAATCCTCGCAGCTCTCGTGTTCAGGAGACATCCAGAGAACTCAACACTCGAATTGGCACAAGTGTCCTTTTACATCGGGTTCTACGAACCAATTCGTATCTCGGAATCTAGCAAGCGAGTATGTCGACCGCTCGTCGAATGCTCTTATTGCACATCCCTCCTTGTACATCACGGTGTGTGTTTCTATTTGACAATATAAGAGCCTGCACCTCTGAATCAATTTTCTGCATGCCCCGGCAAAACACAAACATGGCTGCTACACAGTACCATGCACTTCGAGGGTCTAGTGCCGGCGACGGCAGAAAATAGGCTAGGAGACTGGGATGACCAGGGTGAGTAGTACTTCACAACGGACTCGCAGTCGGTCCATGTCACATCACTAGTCCTGATGAAAACACGTACAGACGCATCCGAGTTTAGCCGCTGCCGCACCTTCTCGAGAACGTAGTTCTCCCTCCCTGTTCCTGGACAGGTAGATATGATCGACTTCAATAGTACCCATGATCAAGATCGCAGTAAGAGCTCTCGGTTGGAGCAAGGAAAGGCGGTCAGACAACAGTCACAAGATACTAGTAGGGGTTGCAGGTAAGAGATTGAACCACTGTCCCCCTAGTGTACGTCAGCAAAAAAGACAAATCTAACAGGTCTGAGGCCAAACAAGGTTCCCAACAACCAGTGCTAGCTATGCGGTCGTCGTGCAAGCCCTTGCAAGGCAATCCCAGAAATAAACCAAGACGCTACGGGTGAGCATATGCTAAGTCGTCCTCTGCACCGAACGTATCTTTCCCCATCACGTTACACAGGTTGAGGCAAGACACCACCGTCGGTCCCCGTTCATGTGTCCGAAGATGCTATTCTTCAATATACAACGCGACTGCAATAAGTGCTATAAAACGTACATGTTATAGTGAATGCCATTAGAATATGCAATATAAATGTCCGCCGCTTGTTTATCACAAGGGAATCATCATGGTCAGGAATGCCGTACCGCCACTCGAGATCCTCTCTTCTTTGTACCTCTGGCAGAAACGTTGGAAACCGGCGGGGTTCATCAGGCGCGTCGGAGATTCGCCGTCGCGAAACTTGGTGAGGAGGTGGTCGACGTACATCAACGCGGTTTCCATCGCTTCGAACGAGAGAGACTTTCCGTCTCGACGCATGACGGTCACCTACACCATGTTCAAAGCGCGGCATGATAAAACTCAGAACGAGAGGTACCGTGCCAATGCATCCCGCTCTTTGCCACCTGGGCGGTCGTCATCCATATCAATCAGTTGACGCTCCACGAGAACCAGGAAACACGGCGCGCACATTGCATCTGGATGACCCGTGCTCGGGTGCGTCATCAAGTGTGCGGCGAGCTGGTTGTCCAACCCGGGGTCACGTATCATAGAAGCGGGATCAGAAGGGTGATGTCGGAACAAGACGAGCGGGAAGCCGACTTGTTGGAAAAGCGGGCAGGGGATGCCCTGCGCGTGTATCGGGTGGGACGCGTCGATGACCCGGGCTTCGAACGCACGTGCGCCACGTGCTCGGTCGGCGTTACAGGCGAGGGTGACCCCCATGACTTTGACGGGTCGAGCTTGGCGAGGGATGAGTTGAGGTAGTGGCACGGGCTGGCAAGTCGTTTTGTGATATGGCCAGTCAGACGTTTGGCACTCGTTGGACTGCAGTCCGGGGTTGGTAAGAAGAGAAGCATGTGAGGTGGGTCAGTGGGAAGCATGGACAAGAAAAACATCCGACGCACACAGTATATGGCGACTTTGCAGCGAGAACAACGCATAAATGAAGTCCAGTCATCTTCCTGGCGACAGCGAGCACATCTTGCGCTCGACTTTGACCTGGTTGAAGGCATCAGGAGAGGACAAGGAAGTAAAAGGAAAGTTGGGATGGGTGAGTACTTTATCAGGGGTATATAGTGGGGACGTTATTTCCATATATGGTAAAGAACAATGCCGCCATCCTCGCCTAATGTGTCGCCATGGGGCCTGGGTCTAGGATAGTAGACCCGCACTTTGTCGACTTTGTCGAGACCTTTGCGGGACTCGTCCAATGCAATGACGGAATCGTGTCGTGAGTACCGTGTTCATTGTCTTCGGTTTTATAATTGTACAAATTCAACGTGGTCATAACGTTGTCACCACGGAACCGACTGCAGTGAATCTGACTGTGCACTTACCAATCCACGCCATAGTCTGGACGGTCTAGACCAGACCAGAGGCGTGGCTAGTCGGCTACAAAGGCTAGTCCCACCTACCTACCGCCGCGTACTACGTCTCGGACCGGGGGTTTGTCACGAACTCGTCGTTCGGGAGTCCCACCACGGAGTTTGCGACCCATCTTGAATAGTGCCTCTGGCGTAAATACTGGGCCTAAATCGAACCTTGATTTGCAGCCTTCGTAAGTTCAAGTTAGCTTTCGTGTCGAGAGCGATGTCACTCGACAGTTCCTTGCGGGTGAGTACTTGAGTGCTTAGTCGAGGGTCTCGCCAAGGGCGATTATAGAGACCGTGACATATTCTCAGTGGAAAAACCAACACTCGTCAGTGCCAATCTGTACTTTTCCAAGCATCGGATGATTCTACATCCCGAGATCATAGCCACGCCGCATCAACGTTTCAACTCTGTCGGTCCTCTCTGCACAAACTCTGCGGAGTCAGCTCCGAATGGCTTCAACTTGAAGTATGGCACGGTGACCACAGAAGTCGGATATCGAAGTCTCCCCAAATTAGATATATACTTCGATGTCAATGTATCGATGCGTACCCGCTTGCCACCCGCCGGGCGTGTATGCAATGGCAAACCCCAGGATCCCCAAAAGGTCCAACTTTATGGCGAGTACAAAGTATCAAACATGCCCAGCCGCACCCTGCACTCGACTTCTGACAAGGAAGAGATGGAACGAAACATTGAACGTGACTGAGATGTATCAGAGTACTTAAGTTATTTGCGGGGGTGTTCCCCATACGGCCAAGGCCGCTATAAGGCCCAGAACCGAACTCAACTTTTGACTTCTGATTTTGATCCCGCATGCCTTTGTGGAACTCGTCCAACACACACTTCAGTATGTAAAATGATGGCACGGGGCGGTCTTACCTAACTCGGAGATGACTGGTGAGCATCACAATTACCGCATCCCCCGACACTACTTTCATTCTTAGTCAGTATGGGTGACGACATTGACCTCCAGATGGGGCTCAAGACGACTCTTCTGGATTTAAGGAGGCAATCGGAAACTGGCCACGGCTAACGGTAGAAACACCGGGATAGCCTGAGACTGGCAAGCAACAGAACAGGCTCACACTCTCTGGCTATCCCTACGGGACTCTGCGGCGGAGATATAGTACACGTGTACGTGTGACTATCGCGCCAGCCCAGGTTTACAGCGATTCAATTAGAGACGGTCGTGCCGATACTAGTCTACTAGCGCTGCGGTCATCAAAGGTGTGTGTGGAGAAAGGGTGGATCCGATGTTCGAATTGTCCCCCGCGATGGAATAGTCGACTCACCGGATACTGTGTACTGGCGATAAGACGCGGTGGGAGCTCGCTCCGCGCTCATAATCGTGGAAGTTTATCTTGCTTTCCCATGCCTGGGACCCGAGATAAAGTTGGCCGCCGCCCCACCAATGGTAAGCGCTCTTGCATCCCCAAGTTTGCATCAGCATACCACCATGGCGTCGAAGGACATGCTTGACACCGACCTGGTCGCCCGTCAGGGGCTCGAAAAACTCGGGTACACTCAGGAAATGACGAGGGTGCGTGTTACCTAGTTACCCTCGTTCTCTGTTGCAAAAGACGTTTCTATCTGTAGACGCGAGGCTTGCCCCATATCCTTTTCAGTAGGTTCCATTCGACGAGTGTCTCTCATCTCTTGCTCACCATCGCCGTGTCACTCTTGTGCAGTGACACTAGGTTCGTCTGACATTGCTTCCGGTCTCGAGCAACGATTGAAGTCACACTGCTTGCGATCGTAGCTATCATGGCAGTCCGTAAGTCGCGACTAAAAGTCCATCTATGGATACATTTCGTTGACACACATACAGCTTACGGCCTTGCCGCCCCAATCGCCACCTCCCTCGCCGCAGGTGGTCCGGCCGTGATACTTTGGGGGTTCGCATTCCCAAACCGGTCTTGAGATACGCACTGACACGCGCCGCCCCAGATGGATCCTTGTTTCCTTGTTCACCCAGATGCTCGCGCTCTCCCTGGCGGAGATCTGCTCCAAATACCCAACTTCGGCAGGCGCATACTATTGGTGCTATCGATTGGCTCCGCCTCAGTACAAGCTAATCGCCTCCTGGATCAACGGGTGGCTCAATCTGGTCGGAAATTGGACTGTCACGTTGAGCGTCACGTTCGGTATGCCTCCATCTTGTCTTCCGATAAGCCATTCGCTCACTGGATGCATCTCGCAAGGAACGGCTCAATTGATTGTTGCCGGTATAGGCATTTACTACCCCGACTGGATCGCGACTCCCTGGCAGACATGTGTGTCCTCGTTTGAAACCTTCGTTCGTTGCTCACCGTTGTGTAGACCTGATCTTCCTTGGTGTCACCGCCGTTGCGTGCAGTTTTTGCTTGTTCTTCAACCGGTTATTGCCGAGCATTGATGTACGTGATGGCCTTTGGTTGTTCCTCCGCCTTTTCAAGCGGCCACTACCTAGATTGCTTGCGCTTGTTGGACTGCGCTTGGCATCATTGGTAAATACGTTTGGTCGGTCGACACACTTTTAGCTCACGCGACGAGGGCAGTGATCCTGATATGTGTGTCCATAAAAGCGGCCGTGGGTCGCCGGTCAGCGTCGTTTGCGTTGGGTGGCTTCGAGCCCGCTTCTGGTTGGACTGGTGGCTGGTCCTTCTTCATCGGTCTTCTTCCGGTAAGTAATCCCATTGTGTCGAGTATAGAAGGAGCGTGTTCATACACGTCTGCTGGACGTCGATAACTAGCCCGGTATGTCGAATCCTCGTGCCGAGGGATGATCACTCATCCTCCCGTTCGACAGCCTATACGTATTCTGCGATTGGTATGAGTAAGTACAGATGGACTGATGCTGTCGATTCTCCGTCTGATCACTTGTGATAGTTGCGAGCATGGCAGAAGAGGTGCACAACCCTTCCGAGATCCTTCCGAAGGCAATCTCGTTATCAGTACCGATCGGAACGATTTGGGGCGTCATTTTCCTCCTGCCTATCCTCTTCACATTGCCTGACGTCAGTACGTTATTGCAAGGTGCGTGTTTGTATGGCGGAACACACGTTCCTGCATTCATGGGCCGTCAGTTAGCTCCGGTCAACCGATCGGTGTCATGTTCACGCTCATCATGGGATCCAAAGGCGGTGGTTTTGGACTGGTGAGTACCCTGACGACCAATCTCGCCGCCACACCATCCCTCATGACCAATTTCAGTGGTTCATCAGTATGTCGAAAAACTCCGCGAGAGGGATGACTGATATCGATCGCATCCAATCGCAGTCTTCGTGATCGGCCTGTTTTGCGCCATCTCGATCTCGTGCGCAGCATCGCGCGCCACATGGGCGTTTGCGCGGGACAAGGCGATCCCCTTCCACGGCCACATTTCCAAGATCAGCACGACCCTGCCCGACGTGCCCGTGAACGCGCTCCTGCTGTCGACGGCGATCCAGGTCCTGCTCGGGCTCATCTACCTCGGGTCGTCGACCGCATTCAACGCCTTCGTCGGTGTCGCCGTGATGTGTCTCGGCGCGTCGTACGCGCTTCCGGTCGCGATCTCGCTTGCGGGCGGGCGTGGCGACGTCGGGGACGCGCCGTTCTGCCTGGGACGTTTCGGACCGGCCGTGAACGCGATCGCGGTGCTGTGGGTCTTGTTCGCGACAGTGCTGTTCTCGATGCCGGCGATCGTGCCGGTGACGGCGGTCACGATGAGTGCGTGTGTTGCGTGTGTTGCGCGTGGGCGGTGTGTAGACTGATCGCGCGTTTCTAGATTATGCCTCGGTCGTGTTCGTCGGGTTCGCCGTGATCAGTGCGGTGTGGTACATGATCAGTACGTGGCTGCGTTGGGCGCCGTTGCGTGCGCGCGCTGACGGGATCGTCTCACGTTTCAGACGGTCGCTACCATTACAACGGACCGCCCGTGCCAGCGTCCAAGTTGGCTTCCGACCCTGGCTCTCCGGCGACCGAATGAAGCCACGCACCCGACCGAGCTCACCGCGGGATGACGTCCGATGTAGCAAATCGATTTTCGGTGTATATATAGATAAGTACATGCGGACCTTTGAGATGTATGGGCATGATGCGGAACGAGACATGAAACCACGAACAAGGTTTTCCTCTATTGCATTCCTAGATTTGATTACCCGCACCCTTCTCTGCAACGCGCCATGTCCGGTGCCGACAAAAGTTGAGGTAGTAGATGAAGCCGTTGGGTGAGATCGCATGAAAAGATGGAAAGGAACAGGCACATGGTATGAGTGGAGGAGAAAAAAGGTACTACCACAACAACATCCTGGAATCGATACAACATACCTCTCCCGCAGCGCAACAAACAGCAACAAAGCGACGGGGGGAAAAAAAAAGGCAAAAAAAAAGACACGAACATAACCGAGGGTGTAGATCTAGGCCGTCAGCTTCGGAATGACCTTGATCATCTGATCGATGTTGATGAACTGCACCCATGCTTCCAGGTCCTTTGCGTTGTCGTGCCAGATAAACTTGGACTCCTTGGTCCCCCTGAAGAACGCACACGCGCACTGATACGACTCTTCAATCACCGCCCCACCGCGCTGCACCCCGAGCTGCGCCTTGAACACCCGGAATTCCCAGCCCTGCAGGGGATGGTCGTCCCCCCGCGCGCTCTCGTTGGGGATGTTGAATTCGAGGCGGGACCAGTCGAACCCGCGGGACTGCCCGACGGCTTTGATATACGCAGCTTTCAGCGACAGGAGGATGCACAGTCGACGGAGGACCACGTCGTCGCCGAGCTCGGGTGCGATGAACGTCAACTCGAGCGGGGTGAGCTGTGATGGGCACGTGGCGCAGCATCCGGAGCACGGATCAACGTTGGACCGAGGGAAGAGTCCGGGAAGAAACCAGACGGACCTTGTGGGCAAACGACTCGGCGTAGGCCGCGACGGAGACCCCTCTGGGTTCGACGCAGAGCTGCTTGATGCCGAGGCCGATGTTGACGACTTGTCGTTGACGGCCTTGCGTCATGACCATGCCGCATAACGAGTTATCGTAGGCGAGGTGGTATCCAATCATCGATTGTAGAAATTTTTCGGGGGGCATGTCGTCTGGTGACTGTGCGTAGCGCCATTCGAAGGTGAGAAATGGTGTGGATGCGGGTAAGGGACGAGAAAGAGTGAGCAGGACTGGTGACGGACCTGCTCTATCCAGTGCTTCCCATTTGACGTCTCGCAATCCTTCCATTTCGTTCTTGATATCCGTCTGTGTCGCATCATCAGGAGGGGTAACATTTGTGATATGATTTGACCTGCATGTACGATCCCGAGTCAGAGAGCGAGAGGATTGGGAAAGACGGGAAGAACGCACGAAAGGACTCGATAGACGTGCAATCATACTGTATCCTCGCGTGTGGCGCGCACTCCCTCACCAGATTATAGCACTTGTCGTATTCCTGCCACGAAGGGGATTACCGACGGTATCGGAAAATAGGCATATCCGGAGTGCCAAAGCAGCAATGAGGGAAGTAGGACGTACCTCTGTCGTGACATCGCGGTTGAGTGAGAGCATCCAGACTAGAATGGGGCACTCCATTTTGCACAGGGCGGGTGTTGAGACACGTTCTATTGATACGGTATTACACGCGAGAGGGAGAGAATCTGGGAAATCGAGTGAGCTGGTTCCGCTGGTGTGACGAAGCCGGCTCGAAGAAGAGAGGGAGAATGACCTAGAATGATACACAGGATTTATGGCTGAGGGTTGGTACTGGAAGGACGGGCTTGAGAGAGGTTGTTATTAAGAGGAGGACTAAGGAGGGAACGGAAGGAGTGCGATCAAGCTGGACGGTGTGTGTACTAGCAGTGCATTATAAAAGAGTGATCAGAACTTGACTTGTCAAGCTAAACTACACTTTTTCGTTCTCCCCCCTCCAACGTGCCACTGGTAGCCTCAACGTCAGCCAGCCACACAGCAATCCATAAACTTATCTGCCAACTCAAACAAAAACACGAAATCGTTCTCGCTTTTCACCCGTCCTTGTTTGGGAGATCGTTTTTAGCCCGGAGATGCCACCTTGTCCGGGCTCCGACGTTCCGTAACTGCTATCAAGCCCAGCCAGAGTCTCGTCCATTCCATAGAATCCAATCGATCCGCCAGATCAACATTCAACCGGCCCCGGAACCTGCGAGGAACCCGGCATTCACAATCGACTTGAGTCGACTTACTACTCTATCAACACATCGAATCAAGATCACATCCATGTAAGACGACAGAAAAAAATAAAATAAAATAAAAGGCACGAAAGCGTGCGAGGTCCTGACGGAAAGGTTAACACATGTGCACCTCATGGACCTGCCTGAACGAGATGCAAATGAACTGCCTCAACGGGTCTCGACATCTCCCGAGAACATGCCTGCGGACGCTCAATAATCGACCCATTGCGTCACACCTATAGCCGAAAGTGGCTTCAGTGCCCGCACCGCGTGTGAGCTCTGTCACGAAACTGGCGAACCCGACCACTTCCTCCGTCTCTGTCTGATCCCCACACCTCGTCCCCACATCACCCTCCGCCAACGAACGCATAGAGTTGAACAGTTTGATCGCAGGCTTCATTGTCATAGTAAAAATAGATCCATGAAAGCGTCAGCGGTCACAAGCCGGTCATACGTTTTATAAAAAAGGGTTCTGATGGGAAACTCACCACACGTCTGATGTTCGCCACGCACTTGTTCAGTCGTTCGAATCATTGGCTGAACGGGATCAAAGGAAGTCGAGATGACGTCAGATGCTTCTGATAAAGAGCCTCGCTCCAGGAAATGGGCCGGGGATGAACCAAGTTCACAGCGGGAGCTCGTCTGCGAACGCAACGTCCAATATTGCATCGGAGACAGCGCGTGGAGGAAGCCACGACGCGACCTTGACGCAAGAGTCAGCTCACGAGGAACCCAACCCGTGGTCAACCACGCACCCCACGGGGCACCACCCGTGATCTGCCCGATCCTGAATGACGTCGCCAGCAAGCCGCTCATCGCAAGTATCTGTCGACGCGAGGGTAGGACAAAACGCGGTCTGTCGAGCAAACGGTACGCACCCATTCGGAGACATACTTGCTTGCCCCATACCCAGACCCCACCGCGACCTTCGCATCGACCTGTAAATGCTCCCCTGCGCCGACGCGACCGACGACGTGAACGTGAACGTTGGTTTGTACGCCCGCGCGAGGCGCATTCCCCTCACGTGCAACCCAAACGATGACAACACAAGGTTAAAGTCGAGTTGCCATGTATTGTGCACCGGATCTCGCCGTATGTCCGGTCATCGAGCCCGGGGTTCGCCTGGGCCGCGTCCCCTTGGACGCAGATCAGCTTCCCGGAATCGAGGAGGGCGGTGTCGAGTCCGTGGTCCTAGAACATGGCGCACTGGCACTGGTCGATCGTCGTCCGTTCGTCCAAGGTCGGTCGAACGCGTACACGATGGCGACGTCTTCGTGGCCCAGCAAGGATCCAAGCAGGTGGGAGCCCAGCCCGCCCGTCGAGCCAGTCGACAACACGGCACGCTCGTGGTGGCACCTCTCGTTCAGCGTCCCTGACGCGTCTCCCATACGAACGGCGAACTTGGCAATCATATTTTCAATCTCGGCTTTCATGTCCAGGGCGTCCTCACCAACCACGCAGTGAATCAAACGGCGGGCAACCCTCCGAACCGTGCGATTCGCAAAGACACCATTCCGACCGATTCGAGACGCCGCTTCCCGGATCTCCCGGTGTGTCGACGCCCTCAGGGACCCGAGAATACGATTCTTGAGGAACGGGGACCGCAAACGATGCCCGCGTGAGCGACTGCGAGCTAAATCAAAAGCACACACGGACCTATCGAATCCCTGCTCGAACACGTCCGCGTCGACGGCCATGGGCTTTGCCCGCATTGACGGCCGTCGCGTGCAATAAACGGCAGGGACGCAGGTGTATCGATATCCGAACCGACAACGTGTAGGGAGCTGCCTGGTATTCAGCTTGCGTGAACGTCCAGCTGGCAATGTTGATGACAAAGTCCTAAGTACATCCCGCCAGTTCAACTTTTTGTGACTGTCATACCACCGTGTGCCGAGGTGTTGCAGGGAGACTCGGTTGTGGCAACGGATCGCCGCCGATACCCGATTCTCCAGAGCCAGCACGTTCCTACACCTCCGAGCAGTCTTCGATGTGCTCAAATGATACACGCTCCTGAGCCTGATAGAACAGCCTCGTCCGTGCGCGGTGTGGAGTACCACGATGAGATAGCGAAACGTCGAGTCGTAATGAGGTGCCCATGAAAAATGGGTACGGGTCGCAGAGCAGTGAAATCACAGACGAGGACGGTCGAGGCGAGTGTGAGCGGTGAACGACACACCTCTCCCTGAATCACTTGGGTGCTTTCGTGAGTATCCCGCCCCCTACGAAATTGATTTGGCGGGCCTGCGTTTGTTGGTGGAGAAAGACTTCACGCGGATGCTTTATGCGACTGAGTGGGCCGCACCGCAAGCTGGGGACCTCATCCACCCGCCCTCGCAGTACGCATGTTCCCATTCCCAATTACGTCGAACGTTGGTTGCCTCTACTATCGTTATCGGGAGTGAGCTGTCAGGCTCGGATTTAGGCCCGGGGGAATCCCTCTCTGGGAGAACGCCGACATACCTCATGGAACTCTCCGGGGCTGGATATCACATTTACGTGTCGAATTGCAGGTGGAGGAGTCGTGGCGTTCATGGAAGTATGTAACCAACAAAGGCTCACATAGAATGGCATGGCAAGCCGCAACAAACACAAATGCAGTCGTAAGTCCCCTACCTCCGCCTCAACTCCGTTCCTCCTTTCTGACTCAGTCTGGGGTTTGCTACGTCCAGTATTCCCGTGGAGTATAGGAGTGCCAGCGACGTTGCAGATATGCACGACGCCCTCTGCACGCCTACCTACAACCAGTCGCTCGACTCCATCATGATGGTCTAGATTTATCCTTCGCAGCGGATTGTCCCTCATCTACAAATGAACGCCAACTCGGAGAGCCGATGGACGCCAAAGGAAGGACCCGTTCGAATGTTTCTAGCATCTGGTCCTCACCCGGGCCTTCTCCCTCGACTATCAGGTATCGACGGCGTAGTCATCGACCAAATCACATCTGACCTTCTTGAACACGAGCAGGATTGAGCCTCCACTCGGGTCATACGGCGATTGGACTACCAGCGCGTCTTCCATTAGAGTGCTGCCTGCGCATTGGGTCCATGCTTGCTGGCTCATCCCTTTCGGACAAGAGCACCGATCTACCTCCCTCCCGCAGAGATTCAAAGAGCTACGGAGATCCTGACGTCGGGGTGCTCATGCTGACTGCTAGGTGCAATTACCCTGTAAATCGGTTCGTGCTGTCAAGTACTTTGTCGATCGCTCGATCATGTCCAGTTTCTTTATACCATAGTCAGTGCTAGGTGAATCGGGCCTCAATCGGAGTGTCTGGACGTTCGAGCCTCGCACCGGAGCCATGTATTGTTTGATATAGTCGTACACCTAATCTCAGTAGTACCTGCTGTAATTTGCTGCGAACTTAGATGTCAAAAACGAATGCCATTGGCTGGAGTGATTATCGAACGGTGTTGTTGTGGGTTGTTGACATGACGGGCTGCCAGTGAGTGTGACAGCTGATCTTGCCAGTCGACGTCGAACGAGCAGCAACTTGCCAACTAACATGAAGAAATTCACTCGCCGGTTGTTTCACAGAAAGTCCCCCGCAGAACCCCCCGCAGGGGTTGACGCAGGAGTCAACGAAGCTCCCACAGGACCGCCCGCAGAACCCCATGCAGAATCCCACGCAAGAGTCGACGAACCTCCCATGGAACCTCCCGCAGAACATCCTGCAGAACCTCTCATGGATGATACTGTGCCGATCGATAGAATCAGGGAGAAGTTCGGACGGTTCAGAATCCTTATCATTGGCCGTGCCAATGCTGGGAAGACTACGATACTCAAGCACATCTGTAACTCTACAGAAGATCCAGAGATCTACGACGGAAATGGGGAAAAGGTATGTCCTCACGAGACTCGTCTGTAATGACGTGGACACACTGATGGTCTGGGATCAGGTCAATCCGGCGGCGATCCAGGAATCCAGGGGCGTGAGTTCTATCGTCAACATGACCTCGTTATCAGTGACATTCAGCTAACACGTCTTAAGCGTGGAGTGCACAATATTGAGAACGAAATGGTGTTCCGAAGCAACCCAGATTTCATTTTTCACGACTCGCGGGGCTTCGAAGCTGGCAGTGTAAAAGAGTTTGAGCAGATGAAGAACTTTGTTTCAGGACGTGCAAAGACAGCGTTCCTCAAGAAGCGGATCCATGCTGTATGGTAAACAGAGATGTGCTACAGCATTTACACCACACTGACAATGATGTGTTATCAATAGGTATTGTATTCCAATGGATCAATACCACCGGGCTGTGTTGGCTGCTGAGGAAAAGTTTTTTGATGAATGTGACACAGGAAATGGTAAGCTTTGGTCAGCTATGACACTTCTTCTCTTGCATTTCCTGTCTGTTCACAGTGCCTGTTGTACTGGTATTCACAAAATGTGATGCACTTCTGGTGCAGGGCATTGCAGCCCTAACAGCTGAGGAGAAAGAGCTTCCTCGAGAAGAATGGCTGGCTAAGGGGGAGCATAATGCTGAGAGTATGCTAAAGAGGAATCCTGCATGGGGAAAGGTGCAAAAGATGAAGTACCCACCAAAAACATATGTGGAGTTGAAGGGTGTGTATAACATTTTTTCAGCATATTCAGACTGACTTGATGTATAAAGACCTGGACAAGTCTAATGAGGGGTGTAAACTTCTCTTGGAAAAAACTATGGTGGCCTTAGATTCAGAAGCATTGCAGATGCTACTTGTGACTACACAGCACACAAACATGATGCTCTGCATGGAGCATGCTGTGAGAAGGTAATTATATAGGGTCTATAAACCCTCTGGGGTAATTGCATGCTCTAAAATGTCTTATAGAGTCTTGACACCTGTGCTTGTTGATATGGATAAGAGGAATCACTTACTGACAGATTCTAGACAGGATATGTTGGTGAGGGCAATGGTGTCATGGTTTCCACACATGAAGGTATGGAGGGTTGTACACAGTGAATGAATAGCAATGGTAACAAATTGTAATGTTTGTCCTGACTTTTATAGGGGGTAGGTGCTCTGATTGTGAATGGGGTGTCACAAGGATGCTGACCCATGTCCCTGTGTCCTTGTCCCTGTCCTGTCATTCATAGGGAGTAAGTGCTCTGATTGTGAATGGGGTCTGACAAGGATGCTGATCCATGTCCCTATGTCCTTGTCCCTGTCCTGTCATTCATAGTATGTAAGTGCTCTGATTGTGAATGGGGTCTGACAAGGATGCTG
>JBBPMU010000173.1:0-44119 GCA_038090475.1 Wakefieldia striispora | reverse complement strand
GACTTTCGTTGGTCATTGCGGTGCTGACTAGGACTCTTGAGATGGGGAAAAACAAGACAGAGAAGAAAAGCAGCGGTAGCAAAGGCAATGTCAACGCTGCCGAGCAATCTGAAGTAAAGGTGTGCACTCTAATCGCATCTGCATTACATGACCTATGCTGGTTCCTTATGTCAAGTATTGTGGCAGGGCAAAGGCACGCTGAAACCCGCCACTGCAATAAACGTCCGCCATATACTATGTGAGAAGCAGTCGAAGGCACTGGAGGCCCTGGAAAAGATACAGGTATAGTAGCGACTACCATTTGCACGATGTAGTGTTAACCATGAACTCCAATGCTCAGGGAGGGCAGCGATTTGACAAAGTCGCCCAGGAGTATTCTGAGGACAAGGCAAAAGGTACGCATCGTACACATATATAGTTACTTCGCTTCCCTAGTCCGGTTTGCAGCTGGGGGATGCCTTGGTTGGATGTCCCGAGGGTCAATGGTTGTAAGTCACCACTTCTAGGGTGGCTACGATACTGCCAAGGGAGCTGATAGTGTGACGGTGTCGTAGGGCGCATTTCAAGATGCCGCTTTTGCATTAATACCATCGACCGTGGACAAACCTGTTCTGTCTCCACTGGTGAAGACCAACTTCGGGTATCACATTATTATGGTTGAAAGCAGACGATAAAGAGTATGCACCAAATATACTACCTATACTTTGCACCCCGAATCGTCCGTATCACGCTAGGATTGGACATCCAACTACTTCACCGTTCACCACTTCGTCAGCGGTGACCACAGTTACTGCTCTCGCGGAGATTGCACTCCTGCGCTTTCTTCTCGGCTGCTCCACATCGGGATCGGGGGTGGTTCCAGAAGACGTCACCTCTGGTTGTATGGTGGTTCGTCTGGACGTGCTGGATCTTCTCGATTCGCCGTTGCCACGATCGACCGCTCGTTTGCGTTTATTGCCGGTAGATGGTGCAGGGTCGTTCAGGGTTGCCGGCGAGGTGCGAGAAACTTCGTCATCATGACGACGTATGTCCGTCAAGAGGGCATTGCCTCTCTGCTTGCTGGCTCTGCCGTTCTTGCGACGCCTGCTCGTCCCGTATTGCATGACTGCTTTCCTGAAGTCGACGCCCTGTTTCTTGTGGAGGTAATAATATGTGACACATTGGGCAGCCGTCTTGTTCGGCAGCCGCTGGGCAATGAGACCAAATTGTTTCGGGTGCGCAGCGAACTCGTTGAGGAAAGTGTCACGCTCTTCCTCGGTCCAATAATCTTGGCCAGAGGAGGCACTATAAAATTCCGATGGATCGTCCACGATGTTGTTCGTGTCATCGAACAGGTAGGGCACAGATCCCTCCGTGACCGAGATCATGTCGGGGATTTTAGCCACGTTTTTGATCGCAAGATAGCTGGGATCGGTGAGTTCTTCAACGCCTAAGCTAGCAATGATCTGCTCCATCTCCAGGTCCGACCGAACAGCATCCCCCATGACGGCAGTTGAACGCCGGGTTGTCCTGCCACCACCTGAGGGTGCCGCAGACTCCTCTGGAGTTCCCGTCTTCTGCGCTTCGTCAAGCCGCGCACAATGCTCTAACCACCGTTCATGCAGTGCCAAATATTCGGTCTTTAACCTGCGAGACTTCTCCACGATCTCCGACTGGCGTTCTACAAAGCGATCGACCAAAGAAGATCGAATAGCCTCGTTTGTGGCCAGCCTACCAGAGGAATTCGCAGCAATTAGTTCTTCTGATCGACGATTCTGGGTGCCAGGAGGTGGCGGGAGGTTCATACTTGAAACTACTTGATTGGCTCGGAGAACAGGGTAAACTCGTTCAGCACGCGATTGGCGGTCATAGCGGAGACGCCGGACTAGTACAAGTCGAACTCCCTCACGAGTCAATTTGAGGTCAGAGGGTTGACATAGGACAGAGCGGCTTCCTGGGGAAGCTGGGAAGGTGCTGTGATCGCTGACCACAATTCTCAACGAACTGGTAGCTGGGTCGGGTGCGGACATCATATTCGTGTGGTTAAGATGGGATCCGGATCCTATAATATTCGATATCACGTCGAATTCCTTTTGTGGCACCTGTACGGTAGGTGAGGGAGTCGCTGTAGAGGATTGGGGAGGAGGCTGTTGGGATTTATCAGCCCCAAAGGAGGCGACAGGAATATCGAGAGTAGCACGCCCCATACTCGTACATAATCCCGCAGCGAGAGTACTATCCTCTCTTGTCGATGATTCTTCGGGTGTGGGGCGGAGAGAATCAATGGTCGTGGAGTCTACCCCCACGTGTGGCGTGACATGAGGCAACTCTGGATCACAATCAACATTGTTGTGTTCTAAATACTTAAGAGTACACGTACCCCTGTGAGGCGTTGTATTACTGGAAGATATCAAATCAGGAATTTGGAGTAGCGAGGTGTTACGTCCCAGAACTTCCGGGTTCATTGTGAAAGCGCCATTCGTGTAAATGGTCTCGTGGCTAGAGGACCGCTTGCCGGCTGTGACTTCTTCGACCATTCCCAGGCTTTTGGAACCTTCCGATGGGGCATTCTTATCACCACCTGACAACGGTACCTCATTCGTGGAACACGAGAGTGTCTTCTCCTGCACTGGTTGGATCGATGGCCTGAGAAGAGCAAACTCTTCACCGAGTTCGGAGATACCGGACCTGGCGCATCTAGGCGATCGTGAAGATGATCGAGATTCGGGTTTTGTATCAGGACCCTCTCGAAAGATAGAACCTCCTCGTGAATGGGACGCTGAGGGGGAGGGCGACAGGTGGGCATTATCGGCAACAGGAAAGAGTTTTGGACTAGCTCGATATTCGTTAGTTTCAATGAAACGAGACGCCGGTGAATGATTCTGCGATTTTGAGGACGAGGGCAGACGAGGAGGGGTACTCGAGATTGAGCTTTCTTGACGATCATCGGTGCGATCATAGTAGGAAGGTCTTCGTTGGTGGCTTACACCATCGCCTGTATGAGATGATGGCCAAGAGTCATCCTGGTACTGAGGTCGGTACGTGTCGGCAGTGCGTGAATACGATCCAAGGTCGCGCACAGCATGGACAGCGGTAGAGGGGCGGTAACTGTCGTAGTGTGACACAAAGTCGGAACGTATAGCAGGCCTTTGTGGAGAGATGTCTCGTGACGGTCGACGATCTCCATACCGATCAAAAGTGGAATCCGGCCTGCAAATCATTGAATGTTATGGCAGTCTTACCTTGACGATGCGACGTACGGTTCATAACGAGGAGGTCTATCGTTATGTGGTTGTCTCCAGACGTCTTGGGGTTCGAACATCCTCTCAGCTAGGGTATCACGACGACTTTTGTCCCACGGAGGGGGACTTGGAGAAGGTCGTTTATAGGTCCATCGAGAGGTGTGGTCCCACTGACGAGATTCTTGTTGTCTTGCACGGTCATAACGAGGAGGTGACGGACTACGACTATAGTATCGTTCTGGCCGGTAAACGTTTGGCCTATAGCTGTTCGGGTGATCGTCGTAGTATGGGCCACTTCGAGGCTTATAACTATCGTAGGCAAGCCGCCTTGTAAACGGGCTTGGGGAAGGGGATCTACGACGAGGGAAATGCTATGCAAATGCTTTGAGGAACTGATGAAGCGAAGTATTTGATCTGACTGACATCGTATGTTGTAAAAGCAACTGGGGGCCGACGGGGGTCGTGTGGCAGCGAGGTTCCGGTTGGAGACAACTGGCCATATGTGATAGAGGACATGTTCGGATAGCGTTTCGAAATCTGAGACGCTGCCAACAGACTTGGAACGAGGAATGAGCACTGTAAATCTTGAAGTAATGTTTGTCACAGAAGCCGTATTTCGACACTGCTCATGAAAGTTCGGGTCGAGGCAACCTAGACAACGTCGAAACTGGAATCCTACCGATTGTACTTAACAATGCGTGGACTGGGAAGACAAGAGAGAGGGAGAGAGCGTTTGAAACTCCGCTGGTCATGCTCGAGGTTGGCGAACGCGTCCCCGACATGAACCTGTCATGGACTCAAGCCCTGCCTACCCAAACCATGGTCTTAAGGATCCTCAGAGGCTTCCTTTCGAGTCGGTCAGGATACGAAGGCTCGTTCTAGGCTCTTACTGGACCATAATTATCCTTGCTCTTCCGTTCTGGTGGAGGCTCACAAGCATCGAACGTATTGCATTACCCTCCGTCCGGGTAAGGGCGCAGCTCGACAAGAAACCCGTCTTTCCTGTAGATGTACATGTCGACGAACCGAGCTTTGGGAGTAACGCGCCCGGTCTGGCGGAGAAGCTCAACGAGGTTCTTCCTCAGACTCTTCATGCTTCCCCTACGTGGAGAAACCTGAACATTCGTGTGGATGTTGACGAGAACACAGGTACGAGAAGCCGAGTGGGAGGACACGTATCTGGTTAACCAATGCTGTAGAGAACCGAAGTCCGGCTTCAATTGCATATACTATTGTCCTCGGGAGTCGCACTACTGTTCAACACCCCAGAAGGCTGATTGTAGGTCCGGAAGATACATCGAGTGGGTCACATCGTGATTAGTGCACCTCTGCGCCTCATTCTTACGGTAACGGCCATCCAGTCCACTGGTTGGTCAGTATTTTGTCCGGCCTGCTTGCGCCGGAGATCTCCCCCACACAGGAACAACGGATTATTCAATACAGCAGTCGTTATCGGCTTGCTTTCACATTATTGAATGAAAACACCGCATCCGATCGACTGGTTAACTCTTGGGATGTTCAACCTGCGATTCTAGGAAAGTTTTTTCTTTCATTTGGGTTCCGACGGCTGATCAGCCAGCCCGCAGACCATTTGTTTCCAATTTTTTCTCAGTTGAACGTGTTGCATAATTTCACCATTGAAAGTCAAGTCCAATACCACGCACCATTGGCGTTCGAACCAATGCAAATTACTGATGGCAATACTTCCTTTCGCGGTGTCACTCCCGAGGATCTGACGGTATTCGTCAACTCTGCCGAATGGTCACTGTGTAACTATACCGTTTCCTGGATGCTGTGGACGAGGTTATTGACACTTGGCTTAGCTTCCAGCGTCTCTAATGACCCTGTGCTCCATTTTGTGTTGTTTGTACCATCATCATCCCGGCAACCACTTTGCATCCTTGACGCACACGGTAAGCTTTCATCGATTTTCGGGTGGTTGGATGACTCGAGCGGCCTCAGGGTCACCTACGGATCAGAATGCATTTCTTTTGCCCCAATGGGGCGGTATCTTCATTTTAAACAGGCACCCGCAGGATGTGATGACGCACTTGACCGCAGCAACCTTGGTGCCTGTCTACACTGCATTTTCAGATCAGCTGATCGCCTTGTTGGGTGTCCCTCCCCTTCCTCGAGGTGTGCAGTCCGAGAAGACTGCACCACTATCCGACTGGCAGCTAGATGCCCTCTTGCGACGGCGAACCTCGGAGAACATCCTGAACAGCCAACAGACTCTTAACAGCATCGTGAAACTTGTTGACCAAATAGACGCTATGCCCGTCGACCAAAAAGTCAGAGAAGGCGTGTATGAAGCACTGTCAGCCCTCGAGAAGGTCTAGATTCCATTCTCTTCTATTCATACCGATGTCCTGATGATGCACTTTTGCCGCAGGCTTATCACTCTGCTGTAGAGTCACCTGCGGTTCCTTTGAGATGGTCCAGCACGGCACTGTCTTTGGCCTCTCATGCTTTCTTTAACCCTGGCATGTTGGCAATGCTGTACTTCCCTGCGGAGCACAAATATGCTGTTTATACACCCTTGTTCGCTTCCATCTCAGTGCCACTTATAGTTGCCCTCGGAAGAGAAATTTACGCATGGAGAATGGAACACCGAGTAGCGAGGGCCGGATGACTGTAAGATAATACATTCGTAATAGAATTCTGGTCGCTTTCAAACGAAAGAAAAAATCTGTCTTTTGCGACGCCCCCATTGCACCGCAACGAGCGCGTTGTCAACACGCAATATCATTGAATGCACATTCAATTACAGCCAGCATTTACTAAGTGTCACGTGACAGTCACGATCGACGTCAGCCTATGCCACCGCCCTTTGTACCGTGACTAGTAGGAGGAAACTTGGTCTTTGACGCCAGACAAGGCCGCTTTAACTATTCGTTGCCATGAGCACGAACAAAGTAAATGTCGACGGCGTCATGCTCTTTGAGCAGCCGTTTGCGCGTGTACGTCCGACTCTTCTCGAAGTGGCCGCTTCTCACAGAGATAATGCATGTCAGGTACCCTACGAGAATTATCGCAAAGTATTTCGTGCATCCCAAAGAAACATCGAGCGTGAATTAGGTAACGTACAAAGCGCATCAAATGAACTCCAGAAGCGTACAAAGGGCAACGAGGTCGACCTTGAGGATGCGGCAAAGACCGTTGATGGGATGATAACGCGGGTGGAAAATCTAAAACGCAAGGTCAGGTTGTCATTTGCTGTGCGCGCCACTGATACTAACTCATCAGACGCGTACTTCGTACAGCTTTCGGATCTGCAGGAACACAATGGCAGGCCCACGCTTGATGTCACGCATGAGCGGCTTCAGCATCTCGCGCTAGTTGAGGCTCTGCCGAGTACTAACTGCCCAGAATTTTCACGTTGGGCGGACACGCGGCTGGACCGATGGTTGGTTGACTGGACACTCCGCGCGGGCCGAGAGCAGACCGCAAGGAAGCTTGCCCAAGAAAGGGGTATTGAAGTACGTTAACCCTGCAGCCAGCCTCTGCAGGACCACACGTTGAACGTTCATCTCCATGCAGACCCTTGTGGACATTGATCTTTTTATGGATATTCATAGGATAGAACGCGCCCTCTTCCGGCATAGCTGCACTGAAGCTATAGCATGGTGCAGTGAAAATAAAACGGCGTTGAGGAAAATTAGGGTAAGTTCTTGAGCTACGCCATCCTGTGCTTCACGTAGCAATTTCCGTGGCCTCACAGAGCACTCTCGAGTTTGAACTGCGGCTTCAGGAATACATTGAATTGGCTCGCGCGCGCAAAACACAGGAAGCGATCACGTATGTGAAGAAGCACCTTGTGCCGTGGCAGGAGACCCACTTTCAGCAAATTACGCAAGCCATGGCGCTCCTGGCCGTTCAGCCGTCAACAACTTGTGGACAATACAAGGTTCGTGGCCTGTCAAAGCAATTTCCGCCAAGTCTCACGACATCGTAGCGCCTCTACGACGAGTCTCGTTGGACCTCGTTGATTCAGGCATTTCGCCTCGCCATTTACTCGCTGAACAGTCTGCCAACGGAACCGCTTCTGCATCTCGCGCTTTACGCTGGGCTCGCGTCTCTAAAGCTGCCCGCTTGCTACGATCACTCACACAACATCGACTGTCCGGTGTGCGATTCCTACATCAGCGTTCTTGCGAAAGAAGTGCCTTTCAGCCACCACGCAAATTCTACCATTGTCTGTCACATAAGCGGTAAAATAATGGATGAGGACAACATGCCGATGGCTTTCCCCAACGGATACGTTTACTCGACAGAGGTAGGACAGACTGCATGTTGGCGCGAATTAGTTCTGACAGTCCGACCTCACGCAGGCACTCGAAGAAATGGCCGCCAAGAATAACGGCAAAGTTACATGTCCTCGTTCCGGTCAAGTTTGCGATTTTACCGCTTTGAAAAAAGTTTTCATTTCGTAACTGTAAGCTACCGACGTCGCACACCTCATTGCAGGATCCTTACTCATTCTCCTGGAACCGAGTCGGTGGCGGCGCCCCGGCAGGCACTTTGTACCGACCACGTGTATAGGTCGGCGCTGACTTCGGAAGCGATAGCGATTACCCTGGCTTTTGGCTTTTCGAACTTGTATGTAACAAGAACCCCAACGGACTGTATCATAAGTGACGCGGATATGCTGCGACTGTACCTGCCCAACGTGCTTAAGAATGTGAATCAAGATCCTTATGCATGAGCCGGTCCGATTTCCCACGATCCATAAGGGTTTCGTTTTTCACAGTGCACGCATCGGCTACCCTGCCGCCAACAACGTTGACATCTCATTCACCTTCACTTTCAATACCCTGGATAGTTAGAAAGGAGCACATACCTGGAACCGTCACTACATCCGCTTCCATGTACAAGCGTAAGCCATCGTCTGTCGCTGGGAATGGCACCGAGGGGCTCGATGTGAAACCAAATGGAACAAGTGTCAGGTCATTCACCCTTTCTTGGAACGAGATACCCGAGTGGCAGAGAGACAATGAGTACATCTTGAGTGGATACCGTCCGTAAGCATGATTTTCCACCACAATTGGTATCTTTGTTCCGTCAGTTGTGACGGGAGCTGAGCCTACGTCCAGGGTGCAAAACAAGTGGTCTGGTTGCGTTGTCTCTGTATTTGGTTGTACGTCCTTGTATGCTGCTTTTGTGAATGCTAGCAAACACAATTTTCAAATGGACAGACTTTCACAATGAGACTGGTGAGCCCTGTCCCCCGCCCAGACTCAGGATGTTTCACCGTGAACTTAGATCTTCGCCTTGCGATCGTCACATAGTGAACATCCATACTCACTTTTGGGGTGCACTCATTTTCCTTGTTCTACTTGCAACCTTTCAGACAAAACACGTTGGGGTCTACGCCACGACGACATGGGTCGATTCCTCTGCCATTGCAATATTCCTTATGTCGGCTGTTTTCTGTCTGTCCGCCAGCGCCACGTTTCATACGTCCACATGTCACTCCCAGAAAGTTAGTTCTGAGACCGAGTTAGTCGGCAGATGCTCAAATCCGACAGGTTGTTGATAGATGCCATGCTTGGGACTACATTGGTATTATAGGTTCGAACACTGTCACTACTATGACCTGTTGCTGACAGTTATCGGTAGTCCTTACTGTTGGGTCATTTGTACCCTGCATATATTATGGGTTTTTCTGTGACTCCCTGTCTCAGGCCTTTCACCTAGTCACTATTGGGTTTGCTGGTGCCAGTAAGTGCTCTGCCGCTCAGGAAACGCTTATGACGTGTCGTGTTCGATAGGCGCAACGTACGTCGTGCTGAATCCTGAATATGCAAAACCAACTCATCGAGGTACGAGAGCGGGGGTGTTTATCGCACTTGGACTGTGTGCTATTGTGCCTGTCACGCACCTGGTCACGCGATACGGTACAGTGAAAGTATTTTCCGAGATGGGGTTCGGCTGGTTGGTGACCTCCGGCGCGCTGTACATAGCGGGTGCATTGACTTAGTGCGTTATCCTCGTTCGCCGTTAGCTTGCGTGCCTGACACATTTCATTTCATTCCCGTTCAGCGCGAACCGCATTCCGGAGCGACTTGCACCTGGAAAGTTTGATTGTCTGTTTGCCTCGCACCAGATTTTCCATGTCTTTGTGATCCTGGCCGCGCTGACTCATTGGATTTGTGTATTGACGGTGCTCGATCACTGGCATTCTCAGTTGGGCGGCACATGTGACAGGAAGTGAATTCACCGTCCGTGCTTCCCACGCCGTTCGGTGTGTGTGCATTAGGTGTGGTGGAAATCTTTAGCGGACCATGACCGGGCCAACACGCCAGATGGACGGAGAGAATTTACACGCGGCGGGTCCAAGAAATGAATGTGGATAATCATTAGAAATTCGCTTGTGGAATTCCCGGCGTCATTCGGAACCGTCCACGATCTCAACCTTGCTCCTCTATGAACGTTCTCTATCGGGGGAATTCGTCATGCAGCTATCCAAGATGCGCGGGCTTAGTACGCTGAGGCGATCGGCTTCCGACGGGAAGTGCGATGACGAATGAATTATAGTCCCTGGGCGCAAGTGCCGCACGCATACCTCGAGGCAAAAAGCTTCGCATTAGGTACTCTCGTTGTACTGCACGTCAGGGTTGGACGTCCTGGCATTGATGGTACTGGAATTGTACTGCTCATACAGCGGAGCGGGATTGGGAAAGGACAGGATGGACACTTGCTGCTGCATCGCTCCAAATGTTGTTGGCAGGCTGACGCCGGCCTCCCTTGCACTTGAAGACTGAAATTTGAATGGTCCGCGTCAACGTCGCGGAGCCGAAGCCTCGCTGCTGATCGCCAAAGATCCTTTCTTGATTTGGACTCCATTGGGCTGTCTGTAAGCGATGCACTGCACGTAGGCACTTGTGACTTTTTTACCTGGTGCGTGTTGTTCTAATGTCATATTCACAGGATTCAGACTCAACGTGCACTTCAACCGCAACTGAATAAAAGGCAGGACGCCAATCGCGTCCTGACTCCCTCGCCGTCCTCTCCCCCTATCAAACCTTTCCCCAACCATGTATACAGTCGGCTTACAATCGGCGGCCGACGCCTTTATTATGTCGAGCTTCAAGGTCCAAGTGATCTTGGCTCTCCTCATTCTTTTTGTCCTCCTGGTACTCGGTCACGGCTCGTCCAAAGACGACCTCTCTGCACAAACCCCTGTTTATTTGCCTGGTTCTCATCTCCTTGCAATTGTCCCATTCTTCCGAAGACGCTTCGACTTCCTTAACGACGGTTTCCGGAAAACGGGGCAAAAGCTATTTCAATTCCATATGCTGCGGGTTCGTGTTGCACCACTCGGACATTAGCGTGGATAACTAACGTCATCACCAGGAGACCGTCATCGTCGTATCGGGGGAGTCAGCACGGAAGGCGTTCTTCGCGCACAGGGCTTTTGATCTAACAGAAGGGTTCAAGGTCCTGTCTGGTGCAGTACGTGTCACATCCGCAATTCCATTCACACAAGTGGTAACATCGTCATTAGATCCCTATGGTCAAGGGTGTTACCTCCGATCTCCAGACCCGCCGAATAGCCCTCATCCACAAACGTCTCGCTTCAGTGCAGAAGAACGAGCACCTTCAACAACGTAGGTCTAGCTGAGCTTCATTCGTATATGTTGATAACCTCTCCGAGACAGTTGTCGTCCCCATTTTGGACGACTGTGACCGGGTTATGGACACATGGGGAGCGAGTGGTACATTTGACCCTTTTGAGAAGATATATGAAGTATGTCCTTGAAATGGCAATGTCATATTGGTAGGAATTAATGGTTTTCCTATTCGTCCAACGACAGCTTGTTTTTCAAACCACCGTGCGCTGCATTGCTAGTCAAGAAATTGCGGATGATCCTGCATTGGTTGCACGACTCAAAGGCCTTTACGATATATTAGACAGCGGGACCACCCCAACCACGATTCTCCTTCCCTGGCTGCCCGCCCCTAGTATGCTGAGGAAATTAGTCGCGACTAAGGAGGTATACGACATCGTCGCACGCGCTATCGACATTCGGATCAAAAGCGGAAAACCCCAAAACGACACGCTGCAGATGCTGATTGACGCTCAGGACGAGCATTTGGTGATGGTGGGAGTGAGTAATCAAGTGTCGACTTTCAGGTTTTTTGCTGACATCCTTCTAGTTCATCATGGGCTTGCTAGTCGCCGGAGCCAGAGCGACGGGTACTACAGCGTCGTGGCTCATAACTTTCCTTGGCAACAACACGGAGTGGAAGGACAAGGTCGTTCGCGAAATTGACGGACTGCTGTCGACCTACCGTCCAGAAGTGGCGACGAGTCCTTCGCTTTCGTCACATTTAGCGTCCATTCCGTTGGAAGCATGGGAAGCGGAAACACCTGTTCTGGATGCCCTCATCCACGAGACACTGAGGATTGCGCAGCCACACACAGCCATGCGTCGCAACCTCGGACCTGACACAGTCATTGACTCCAAAACAATCCCTTCAGGGGCATACATCGTTTATCCATTCTCGGACGTCCATCTAAATCCGGAACTGTACCCCGATCCGTGGAAATTTGACCCGAGCCGCAAGGAGGTGAAAACGCCGTTCGGCTACGTTGGATGGGGAGGTGGTGAGTGTGCAGAGCAGCTTGACCATTACGTCGCTAAGCGGTGAGGCTTACACGTCGTGTTCACAGGTAAAACGATATGCCTCGGTCAACGCCTGGCGAGAATCGAGCTTAAGCTCGTCACTTCTATGATGCTTCTACGATTTCGGTATTCGATTGTGAACTCGGCAGGAGCACGGCCTGATCCCCTGCCGCGCCCCAATTGGAACGACATCCTGTTGTGCCGACCCGACAAAGACATTTATTACCTTGCGTATGACAAGACTGAACTGTCGCTATAGGTCAAGCTGGACATTGACCACCGGACACACTATTGGACTCGCCCCTGTCACAACCTTGCACTGTATCCTGCACATCTTACTTCATTCGCCGCACGCTCTCTCTTCGATCATTCGCATCCTTGCAACGTTTTTTTTTAATTGTATTTATCAACTTTGAATAACTCCCTGGATTCCGAAGTAACTCGGGACCGTGCGTACATTCGTACATACGTATTACGAACTCATCTTAACCATACCTGTTTTAGTTATACCTGTTCTTCTAGTCACCCCGCCACGGTGTAATTCACAAAAGCATCACATACCTCATATGCAATTCTTGGGATTGCTTTAATTCGTGTCATAGACTTCGTTCATTCAGCCTTGATGGTATTATATGATAGATAGGTATGCCTAGACCAGGGACCATGGCGCCGTTAGGTACATGAGAATGAACACTGGATTATGTACTAGAGGCATCGTCCGTCATGTTCGGGGTAAAGACAAGGCCAAGTTTGATGCGCATCGAGATATGACATGCAAGGCGACGCAATTACACTTGTCTGCTTGGGCGTTGGACAAACGGCGAAAACTGCACCACAAAGCTACGTACATAGCGAGCCTCCGCATCTCTGGAGCGGACGCGAGTCATCTGAAGAAGAACTTGCCCTTCGACTCGATTCGCGTTGACCTGGAGCGCGGCCGCGGTGTGTCGTGCTGCCTCGCATCGGAGAGGATCTGAGCAGCTTTATCCTTCTCCTCTCGTCTCCTTTTCGCGATCCAATCTTCTCTGTTCCTTCTTTCCCTCTCTGCAAAGTGGGCCCGTTTCTCTCTCGATGGTTCCCACTTGCTTCGTAATATCCGGCGGACGGCCTCTGGACTGATCTTGAACTTTTCCGCAAGGACTGCACAGGAGAATGTGTCCTTGTCGAACGCGTGTAGGGAACGAAGTCCATCCATGGCATCGCGCGACAGTTTGCGCGTGGGGTTCCAGCCGTCTGGGAATGCCTCTTTGATCTTTTCGCGATGCCGTCGCCACTGCTCAGGGGTCGGAGCTGCAGCGGGGCGTTTTTTGGGGGGTGGTGGTGGCTCGTCCTCGCTGAGATCGAGGGGAGGTGTTCTATCTGAATCGTTTACATGATCACTGGCCGCGTCGAAGAGAAGGGATGTAGGGGGAACGTGTCCTGCTAATCTCCAGTTGCGGGGTGGGATGTGCTGGGAGTAGAGACGCCGTCCGGCGACCCGGAGGACGAGCGATTGGAGTCGCATACGCAAGGACATGACTGTACTGAGCGTCGTTTGCACTCCGCGATTATACTAGTTGTCGGCATCCCCCGATCATTCGGCGTTGTCCCCTTGCTCTGCTCTCACCCAACCACTGACCATGGCGGACGTGTCGGACTCGGGTATTTATCAAGGTCAGTTCTGTTGGTCGATGCGTGTCTTGATCGTTTGAACCAGCAGATCATTATCCCAGCTTACCAGGACGTGCGCTCTGACAAATCCGATACGAACTGGTTACTTTTGGATTATGAGGTCAGCCCTCCTTCGCTGGCACTTGTGGCTGGGCCTGACACGCCTTCCCCACCACGCACGGCTAGTCCGATCGCTCGGATAAGCTCGTGGTCACAAAGACAGGCACAGGCGGCCTCTCGGAGCTCCGAGACGCCCTCGATGACTCCAAGGCCTCTTACGGCTATGCACGCGTCACTTACTCCAATGACAAAGAATCCCAGCGCGAAAAGTTCATTCTCGTCGTGTGGATCGGATCTGGCTGTAAGGTGATGCGAAAAGCAAAGGTCGGTCGTCCAGTCCTCTCTTTTACGTGCAACGCCGCGTGGATCTGTCAGACCAGCGGTGCTGTGTGATGTCTTTTCCCTGCGTGTATCGCACACCCACTTTACCCTAGTTTGGATGTCGCTATGATTATGAACTCACTCAATTCCTTCCCAGATTTCCGTCCATACAGCCAATGTCAAGGAGGTGCTGCGTGTTTACTCAATCGAGGTGGCTGCTCGCGAACGGGATGACTTGAATGAAGGACCCATCGTCTCCCGGCTGCGTAAAGTGAGTGATGCATTTCGGGTGCCGGCACCTTTTCTAACATATCCGTTGTAGGCGGGTGGTGCGAGTTACGATGGCGTATGATATGTTCCCTTATTGGTCTACATCGGACACAGTACCATACTCTCGTGCATGTCAAATATCAGTGGCAATTAGGTTGACACCGCCCCGACGAATAGTGGTATACTGGGTGGGTTTGATCCCTATGTGGGTCCATCAACGCAATCAAAAGTGGCTCCGCCACTATTGCTCATTCGTTTAGTTTGATACCAGGGCAAACTTGGTTAGGTTTTCGATGCCCTCGTCTGTCAACCGCATGCCCATCCAGCCGTCCATACGCTTAGCCAACAAAACTTTTTCATAGAATGCGATGGATGGCTCATTCCACTACAAGCTCCCTGAATGAGTCTCCGAGTGTATGTCGTGTCAGGAACAGGGACCCACCGTGAGTACAGACCAATCGATACGTCCGCAGTTCTGTGGGGAAAAAGAGAGCCATTGGCCGGCAAAGGAGTAACAATAAGCAAGCTACCTTTTCCTGGGCTACCTTGCCAAGCTCGGCGAACAGTGCCTTGCCGACTCCCTTATTTCTGGCCTCTGGTTTCACAAACAAGTCCTCGAGCTGCGTAGTGCGTGTCCACGTTAGACAAGCACACGACAGCCCTGCGCAGGACGTACATACAACCCTGGTCTTCCTGTCCAGGTAGAAAAATTGAAAAAGAAAAGGGCCATGCCTAACGGAACGCCTGGTTCCTCGGGAGTACCTTGGAATGCGAGGAGGGCGTGTGCGTAGCCCCTTTCGAATATGTTTTCTCTGAACTGCGGAAGTAGGTGTGGGCTGATCAAGATACCGGCAAGGATTCTTACCAGTTCCCGGGTGGCCTTTGCGGACTCTGGTTCCTTCTCATATGTGGCCTAAGTACAAGGGTCAGCCCCGATCACACGGTGCGACAAGTGGGTCGTACAAGATCGTGGACGAGCTGTAGCAGTGCGTCCTGGAATGACGTGATTAGCGACGGCCGCAGCAACGACGTGGGTACGCACGACGTCGTCGACAGTGGCGGGACGAATGTGGAATCGAACTGCGGACATGCCAGTGGTGGATGGATGCTGGTCAAAGATTATCTTATCAATTCTGGCAGGGGGTGGAGTTTGTGTACATGTATTTGGCGCAAACCTTGTTTACAAGTTTTCATCGTACATACACGCAACGCCTCCATTTCCCCTTCCCGCGTAGGCATCTCTGATCCTCGTCACCCTCCGTCATGGATCCAGCAAAATTGGCCAAACTGCAGGCCCAGGCTGCGGCTAACCGCCTTGGTGAGCGATTTTTGGTCCGGTGTGACCATCGCGATATCTCTCTGCGTCTTGTCTCAAAATCATTGCTTCTAACATATTCCAGGTGGAAAGGGTACCATGCGTCGGAAAGTCGTCCGAAAAACTAAACCCTCTGCCGCACAAGACGACAAAAAACTGCAGGCTGCCCTCAAGAAACTCAATACACAACCTATTCCCGGAGTAGAAGAAGTAAACATGTTCAGGGAGGATGGAAACGTGCTACACTTTACCGCTCCAAAAGGTACGACTCCATCCTGATTGCATCCCTATTTCATCCCCGTGCACATCGTTGTTTGTCGTGTTTTCCTCGCCACATCGTGTTTCGCTGAACGGCAGAGATCTGGGGTATTAATCTTGGGCTATTTCTGAACAGTTCATGCCGCGGTGTCCGCCAACACTTTTGCAATCTATGGCACGGGCCACGTCAAGGAGCTTACGGAACTTGTCCCTGGTATTCTGAATCAGCTTGGCCCTGATTCGCTCGCATCGCTGCGCAAGCTCGCAGAGTCTTACCAGGCTATTCAACAAGGGCAGCAGAGGCCATCAGCTGGCGCTGAGGACGACGACGACGACGTTCCTGATCTCGTCGAGAACTTTGATGTTGAAGGCGAGCAGGTGTCCGTGGCGGCGGCCGATGTGCAGGAGAAATTGGACGACGTGAACTAAGACGTGTGAGGAAGGTGTGGTATTGCTTGCGAGCAGGGTTGCTAACTGGAGGAACGATCATGCGGGAGGGGATTTCCAAAAATGAATACGGTATTGATTCTCTTCTGTCGATTTCTCTTTTTACGCTTTGATGACCTCTCTGGTCCGCGATGATTGTGTCTAAAGGTCTTGCACCTGTATGCTTATGGGCTGCTCACACTCCTCGTTCACTTGTCCTGTCTGTTTCTGTCTTTGCAATTATCCCCATGACCCAACCACATGCGATGTTTCGCCCTGTAACTCTAACCCTAGAACCTTGGTGCTTCTTGATGCATCTAAAGGGACTTTGTGTGGCTGATGCCTGACACCCCGCGGACAACACGTTGCAGGGAAGGAACACGTGTACAGCGCGAACCCGTCGTAGCATGCCTAAGCTCGATACGGTCAGTCAAGTCGAGTACGACTACCCCCGCGGTACCTGAGCCATCATCCTTAGACCATCGACATGGAACGCGCGTGATAGATGCCGGTGACCATCTTGACTCATAATCTCGCGTTGCCGAAACCGTTCAGGAAGCTGCGGGACCCGGGTTGTGGGGAAAAGCTCCCAGATTCAATTGAATGACATTTAAGCGCTTGATAATCGATTTGGAGCGAGATCGAGACTAGTGTGTCATGCTTTACGACGTGCACGGCAGTTTTTTCCGGCGGGTCCGAATGTGATCGCGATCGTGTTCGAGCTGTCACTTGGACGACTTGCACTGGTGCGTTTACCTCGTTCTCCGACGTCAAAGCCAAGGGTATTTGACAGTGTCAAACGTCACGGGGTTGCCACAGACACTCGTCGTCATTGCCGAGTAGGGAGACTACCCCTATATGTACGTCCTCCCACCATCCGTATCAGATGATCTCCCCTCCGTGCAGGTCTGCTGACCCATGCGCTAAATTCACGCGTCCATATATATAAAACGGGCCGTTCCCGCGAGGTCCAGGAACTTATTTCTCCTCTCAACTGAGTCGACGGCGCGTCTCCCCAAGCAGGGTTAGCGCTGCTGCTTCAAGTACCACCGTCGCTTCGACAAGCCCCGGCGTTCTTCTCAGTGTGTTTGACCGTATGCCTGGAAAGTTTACGCGCTTTGAAACGCACGGTGAGTGGGGTGTGTCGAACCGCACGTCCGCCTGTTGTCCGTGAGCGTTAAAACGTTAACCCGCGCTCGTGTGGGTGCGCTTGTGATCGACTCTTAGATGTGCGGTTCCCCACGTCCGTGACGGGCGATGGCGCCGATGCAATGTAAGTGACTTCTGACGCTTTTGACGGAGGTGTTGATGCCCATCGTGCCATACAGGAATACAGACTGCGATTACTCCGCGGCGTACGTGACGTTGTACACGGATTATGATTTGGTCGGGCATGGCATGACGTTTACCATCGGCCGAGGAACTGATATCGTGAGTCACATCAGAGGCTATTGTTTCCTTGTCAGATGGCGCACGGCGCGTGTGATGCCTATGATGGGTCCATGATAAACCCCGTTCTCGGTCTTTGCGTCACCTTCTTCATACGGCATCAACGAACGATAATCTCTATATAGGTTTGCCATGCTATCCAAGTGCTCGCCCAACGTTTGGTGGGCCGTGATCCGGAGGAGTTCTTCGTAAACATGGGTCAAGCATGGGATTGGATGTCCAGCGACTCTCAGCTGCGCTGGTAAGTATCTATGATCCGACGGGTCGAGAGATCAGAATACTCAAAAGCTAACTTTGCACGCATGTGCTGTGTGCGGCGTTTGTTAGGATCGGGCCGGAGAAGGGGGTGATTCATCTCGCGCTCGCAGCCGTCAATAATGCGGTGTGGGATATGTTCGCAAAGTCGCGAAAGAAGCCGCTTTGGAAGCTCATCGTGGACATGACCCCTGTGCGTCGTCTCATGCTTCGGACACGCGTGAATCTAAATCGATCTCAATGCGCTTTTTGGTACTGGGCGTTGCGCCTTATGGACCTCGTGGGTCACTAGGAAGAACTTGTGAACGCGACAGCGTTTCGATACATCACTGATGTGCTCACACGCGAGGAAGCGTTGGCGATGTTGAAAGCAAAGGAAGGAGGAAAGCGGGAACGAGAGGCGCACGTGAGAGAAGTTGGGTGTGTGCAAGTTCCGTTCGACGATGGCTTATCGGCGATAACATGCATGCCAGATATCCGGCGTACATTACGTCTGCAGGGTGGCTTGGTGAGAGCGAGATTGATTGTTGCGTCGACTCTGCGCTGATAATTCCCGTGCGATATGACATGCGTTCTACTGATTAGGCTATTCTGACGAAAAGGTGGCCCAACTTATGAAAGAAGCAGTCCAAGCTGGGTGGAGCCACTTCAAGATGAAGGTTGGCGCATCGCTTGAAGATGATCTGCGGCGGGGGAGGATGATCAGAGGTATTATTGATGACCCAAAGAACTACCCAGCAGGTACGTGATGACGTAGCGCTTCGGATATGTGGATGACGCATGTTGTTTGTAGACAAACTGCTTGGCGATCCTAATGGACCCGTGTTAAAGGAGAGGAATGCAGGCCCAACAGGAGCTGTATTGATGATTGATGCAAACCAGGTGTGGGATGTGAACGAGGCGATCAGATATGTGAAAGCATTGGAAGAGATCCGGCCATGGTGTGTGTTGAGGCGGACCGACCGATAAGGGACACTGACGTGATGATAGGTTCATCGAAGAGCCGACGGCGCCGGATGATATTCTTGGACATGCGGCCATCAGACGGGCACTCACACCGTACGGGATCGGCGTTGCAACGGGAGAACATGCACACAACAGGATGACCTTTAAACAGCTGTTCCAGGCGGAAGCGGTGGATGTTGCGCAAATTGATGCGTGCAGGCTGGGTGGGGTGAGCGAAGTGCTAGGTGTGCTTCTGATGGCGGCCAAGTGAGTGGGATGGACGGCTTAATGTGTGACACGGTCTGAGAGGACCGGGTACGGTGTAGGTTCGGCGTGTTGGTGTGTCCGCACGCGGGGGGCGTTGGGCTCTGCGAACACGTTATTCACCTGAGGTGGGTGGTCGACTGGGGACGACTGGGGACGCGGTGCTGAGTGATTCGGCGTCTTGCAGTTTGATCGACTATATCGCGATCTCTGGCTCGATGGAGCGGAACGTTATCGAATACGCGAACCACTTGCACGAGCATTTTGTGTATCCTTGTACGATTAATGGGCAGGGGCGGTACATGGTGCCGGGGAATGAGAAGGAAGGGTACAGGTAAGGTATTTTTGCGGAGATAGATGCGATTCTGACACTCGAGCAGTACGGAGATGCGCGCCGAGAGTATTGCCGAGTATGAATTTCCGAACGGTAGCTATTGGAGTAGATAGATAGGAGTTATTTGTAAATGTTTTGTAAATAGACACGTGACTCGAGCAAAAGATTCGTTTTTGATGAGTTGAGTGAGACGACGAGGGGGACTAACTACGCTACGCTCACCAAAGCCAGTCGTCATGCACATGCACATGCACCTCGACCATCGTTACCAGTCCGTACATCAACCGTCTTTCGGTTCACCCGGTCCGTCTCGCCGACCGCTCCCCACTCCCCGTTCCCGCCCCGAGTCTATGCCGCCACCTCCACGCCAGTCCCCGCTCGTCGTGCAGGCACCCGCTCCGTCTCGGCCCGCCATCCTATCCCCGTCTGTCGCATTGCCGACCTCCCCGACTGCTCTGCCTATACGACGTCCATTGCCGATCCCGGTCTTGTCGCCCCCCAAGCCCGCCACGAAACATTCCAGTCTCGATCTCACCGCGAGACCAGCCAGTCCAATCAAGTCTGCCATCAACACTGACCCAGATCGTGATCTGCGTATTCCAAGCTCGTTGTCTCGTCGTACTGCACCTCTTCCTGACACCAACGCCCCCCTCTCGACTCTGCCCCCGACCTTGCCTAACCCGCACGAGACACAGAGAACTCCCCTCTGGAATCGCAATGTACCCTCTGTGTCCGTCGCTGCCAACGTGATCGAGCGCAGGAGCACCGTCTCCGGTGTATTTCCTCCTGCTGCCCTCCAGCCCCGCTCCAACCCTCCCCGTGCTCAGACTCCACAGCTTCCACCAGCGCAACCTTCCCCCGCTCGTCGACCTCTTCCTTCCTCCCCCACCGAGACACCGCGCATCCCTCTCCTTCCCCAGCGTATCCCTACTTCTTTGGAAGATGATCGCGACCTATCTTCTCCTGACAGGCCCTCACGCCCTGACGGGTATACCTACGAACCAATGACCTTTGCTGATCCCCAGGCAGATGACGACGAGGACGACGAAATCGTGCTGTCAAAGGACTCTATTACTTCGAGTCCCAAGTATGGGATCAGAGATTTACCTGCGCGTGCTTGGATAGCTATTGCGAACCGTGACAGTCGCACCCCCGTCGTGACCGCCCTTAGTACTCAGCACGAACAGACTGCCCGACAACGCCCCGTGCGCGCTGTGACGCTCCCTCAACCGCCCGTTCCGGACTCGCACAGTCACCCTCCGGTCCCTGGTCTCCCTCAGAGTCCACGAGCGTCTGTATCACCTCCAGTGTCCGGCACATTTCCTAGTCGCAGTCCCGCTCCTACTTCACCTACATCGGAGCCTCAGTCTCTCACTCTCCGCTTCGCCACAATGAGTTTGGCGGAGGAGCGTGCGCGCGAAAAGGAAAAACAAGCAATCTCAAGTTCTTCCCCTGCCCAAAGTCCTACCCGTGCTGCGCCTGGTCCTACCAGCCCAGTCCGTCAACAGCATGTGTGGCCTACAAACGTCCCTCCTCTTCCGCGCACGCCAGGGAGTGCCCCTAGACCTGCGTTTACTCCGACGGATGTCACAAGTGAGTTGCGTTGCCCAGCACACGTATCAGTGACGGCTCATGCATGCCCCTTTTCCAAAGTGAAAAGCCAGTCGTTCAAACCGAACGGGACTTCATCGCCATCGTTACCAACCAGTCCAACGCACTCCGCCCGCCCCCTATCGTCATATCCGGGTCCTCAGGCCACGTTTGATCGGAAGTCATTTGCGCAGCAACATCAGCCTCAGTCGCAGCAAGTCCCGCAGCTCAGTGCACGCCAGCTTGAGAAGCAGCGCGCTAGGGATACCGACATTGATCTGGATGATGCGCCACCACCGTCTTTGCGCCGATCACCCTCGCCTATCCGCCTGGGCTTCGCGCGGACGCCCGCAATTGAAATTACAAACGATACGCCCCCAAGGAGGCAATGGACGCCTGGTCAGGATGTCACATCACGGGCCGGCAATGCGAACGTGAATGGCACCGGTGGTTCTTACCCAGGGTTTCGTGCACCGTCACGGTCTCCGGAAAGAAGGGTACAACCGCTCCCGCAGCCACAAGCCCCAGTTCAATCGCCGACCCAGTCCCAGCAGACGGTGGTACCAAGGATATTGCTTCCTGGTGGAAATCATGATGATGGCGGTGCCTTTGACGACGACGACGGACTTGGTCCAAGTATCGTTGTTCCCGGATCAGGAAACGGCCCGAGTATATCGGTTTCTACACCAAGCACGCCTGCCATTTCGATCTCTGAGACACCGAGTATCGCAGTCTCGGAGCATACAGTACCTGCGATTTCAGTTTCCGCCGCCCCTTCTCCGTCTCTGGCTTTCTCGCCGCCAAAAATCTTGGTGCCGGACTCGGGTCAGACGCAACGGCCAACTGGCAGCTTTGGATCTCGACACACCCAAATCCAAGAGTTGTCGTCTTTGCACACCGCGCCTAGCCGTGGCCCCGGATCTAAACGCGGTCTTCCTTCTCCACCTTCATCCTCGAACCCAGTACGTACCAATGGCCTATCTTGCGGGGGTTGCAACGGTCCCATCATTGGTCGGATTGTGAGCGCCATGGGACAGCGATGGCACCCTAACTGTTTCAAATGTTCCATATGCAACGAACTCTTGGAACACGTGAGCAGCTATGAACGTGATGGGAAGCCGTATTGCCATTTGGACTATCATGAGGTCTGTATCATATCGTTGCACCGTGACGATGACTGAACGTGTATCCGTATGTGACCCAAACAGACGTTTGCTCCTCGCTGTTTCCACTGCAAGACGGCTATCATCGACGAACGATTCATCACGCTCGACGATCCAGCCCTCGGCAAACGTACTTACCATGAGCAGCACTTTTTTTGTGCTGAATGCGGGGATCCATTCCTTGCCCCAAACTGTCCACTGCCACCGTCTGCGACGCGCACCGGCGAACTGAACCTTGCAGGCGACGGCGAGTTCATGGATGATGACGTTGGCTTTACAGTGTACAAGGGACACCCGTATTGCGAGGCCTGTCACGTGCGACTTCGCATGCCAAAATGTAAGGCGTGCAAGAAGAGCATCAGGGACGGCGTTAGAGCCGTCGAAGCGTTGGGAGGCAAGTGGTGTTGGGGTTGCTTCGTTTGTGAGGTGAGTCAACGACTCGTTCCTCCTCGGCTTTCTTGTCGCGCCGTGGACTGACGCAGACACATTAGGCCTGCAAAAATCCGTTCGAGGACCCTGCTTTCTTCTTGCGGAACGAGAAGCCGTTTTGTGAGTTCTGTTTCAGCTTGATCTTGCGGAACGAAGTGTGAAGGCGATGATGACTGCCGACGAGCGTTGGGACGTCTTGGCACTCTTGTTCTGACGATCGAGGGATACCCCTTGGTGGATCGATTGGTCAATGGAATGTTTTAATACCCCCATTCCCAAGCATTTTGTTTTCTTTTGCCTTCAACAAGATATCCACTCCTGCAGTTGTGATGTGTATACACCCGTGTAGGCATATAGGCGTGTGTATTTATATAGAGGTTTCGATTCTTGAAGTGCAAAAATTAAATTGTGATAGTCAATTTGCCGCAGCAAGTCCTCGACATACAGCCCCATGTCCTCGCGAACGAGACGACTTGAGGCGCTGGGGGACCGCTAGGGGAGACCAGCAAGACAAGGTCTCGGGCAGCGAATAGCGTCAGATGGATTTACGTTCAAGAGCGGAGCAGAGGGATTTTAGCTGAACATTGGATTTCCTACACAAAGGGTGTGCAACGACGGCTATGGATCCTCTCCAACTCAGGCGACGCATCCAGGTGAGCCATATACGAGCGACGAACATCCCGTCCATCACCATACAGAAGGATCATCGCCAAAGTAGTTCCCCATCAATGCAGACTCGGCGTCCCATGCACCGGGCAACATCCGATGCAACCCATACTTCTGTATCATCTCCAACACCGCGCCCGGATCGCCTTCTGTTTGGGAGAGAAGCCCGACGTCGGGGAGTGGTGGCAAGTTCTGGAACACGAGCCTGGCGACGCCCACCTGAGCCAGATACTCCTCGACGGGCACACGCGGCGGATACTTGCTCTCCAACGCGACGACCCGCTCGATCGAGCCATGTCGCCTGATAAACTTGAGTGCGCGAGTCGGCCCGACGTGCTTGATCCGCTGCGAAAAGTCGGTGCCGAGCAAGAGTGCAAAGTCGACGAAGCCGGCACGATCGAGGTCGAGGGTCGCGCGGATGGCGTCGCCGTGGACAACGATGAGGGGGGATTCGCGGGTGGTGATGCCGCGGAGCATGGGGGCTTCGTAGACGAGGACGTCAGTGTCCTCGCTCACAACGTAGTCGGCGTGGCCGTGGAGGACGAGGGTACAGGCGAGCGCTTCTGCCTCGAAGGGTCCAGAGGCCTCGATGCACGGGACGCCCATGGCGCGTATGAACGCCTTGCACTCAGCGTATGTCTGTGTTGTTGGCGCGCTGCTCCGGCGTTGATAGGACCGGGATATGAGGGAGCTCCGCTCGGCGAGGGACATGAGCGCGCATTCAGTGTCGAGTGGGGGGACGTCAGCGGGAGGGCGAAAGAGCAAGTTCCAAATGTGGCCTTCGTCGAGTGTCATTTGGAATTGCTGTTTAGACATGGCATATTCGATCGTTGCGTCAAGGGTGCTCGTGCCGTTTGCCGGTCCCGAGCGATCGTGTTCAGGGACTTGGGGTCCCTCAAATGATGAAGGAATGGACGTCAGCTGGGTGATGCACTGACTATATTCGGAGTATAATGCAGAGAGTTCCAATTGAAACGATTCCATGGAACCAGGGGGCCGGTAAGGGGGAGATGGTGTGTACTGCACCGCGGCATTCCAGTGCACAAATGGAAGCGTTGAAGAGATATCGCCTGCAGGGTCATCAGGGAGGGCATAAGGGTCGATTTCATCCCCTGTGATTATGTGAGTTGCGTCGTCCAGACCGTCTAGTGGAGGGATGTAATGTGGCTCGGATCTAGATGTCAGCGGTGAAGGAGGTGACGCGACGAGAGAGACGAAAGCGTTCTGCAAGTCGGGTCCCACCGTTCCCTCGTGTGCGAAGAAGGAAGGATGTTGTGATAGCGCAAGGGTATCTGGAGTGTGGGATGTGATTTGGGGCGATAGTGGACGCGATGTGGGCGTAAAGGGAGACCCTGGCACATGCGGCTCAGACAATCTGTGAGGTGGTCTGGTACTGCTGAGGGCGTCGTTGATGCGTTGACGATCGGCACTGGGCAAGGAACGGTAATAGGGAAGCAGGCGCATCAACTTCTCAAGTCTATGAAATCTAGTTTTCTCGATGGAACCGCGGACGGCGTCTATCTTTCGCGATTCTCTGCGTCGCTCGACCTGGCGTTGTCTGAAATGAGGTGAAAAGGGTGCGAAAAGGGATCACGCCTACCTCGCGGGCTTTCGCTACGGTGCGTTGTTTTCCATCGAAGACACAGATGGCACGTACGTCAGAGTCTCTTAGTTCTGTGAGTATACGGTGCCAACCGATGATATGCCTGTGGGGGTGAGGCATGGGGGCAAAGTGAAGGCGCTGAGTGACGAGGGTGCCATCGCTGTCATGACTGAGTGGGTTGTGTGAGGATGTCAGGACGTGCTCACATCACGACGGTCTTTCCGTGCAGAGATTTGAGACGGTCTGGGAGTCTCTTGAAGACATGTGGGCTTACAGACGAGTTGGACGCGGTCAATATCGACGGAGACGACGCTCACCAGGTCTTTTGTAGAAAAGGCGTGATGCCTAGCACGCCCATTAGAACGATCTAGTCTAATAAACCTTGACGACTTTTCCAACTCCGCCTGTAGCCACGTCGTGCACATCAGAGACACTTCGCCCAGGTCGGCGCTGACAGCCAACAACGACAACAACAACGACGACCACGCTCGCTTGGCCGTGAGCCTGGTCTATTAGGTCTTATTGTTTTTTTTTGTTTTGTTTTTCATTCCAACTTTTACACTTGAATTCGCCCGTCATGTCGGTCATGCTCACAAAATTCGAGTCCAAGAGTAATCGCGTCAAAGGTACGTGTTGCGCCGTCCAGCCTTTCTCGCTAAGAATTTTCCTTTCTTCAAGGACTCGCATTCCATCCCACCCAGCCTCTCCTCGCCGCCGCACTGCACAATGGCAGCGTACAGCTATGGAACTACCGCATGGGTGTCTTGGTAGACAGATTCGAGGAACACGAAGGTATGCACACTCTTCTCCGAACGATATCAAGCATCCGTGTTGATATCCGTTGGCTAAAAGGCCCTGTTCGTGGTGTTGCCGTCCATCCTAGCAGAGCCCTCTTGGTCACTGGTGGTGATGATTACAAGATCAAAGTCTGGGGTCCGTCTCATTCGTCGCTCCCTAGCTGGTTCTGACGTCCCACAGACTTGCGCCCACAGAACCGTCGTTGCCTCTTTACTCTGCACGGTCACCTGGACTATGTTCGCACAGTCCAATTCCACCATGAGATGCCTTGGATCGTGAGTGTTCAATGGCCTCTTGGTTCACGGCTATTCATCCGCTCCGCATCTGTTAGCTCTCAGCATCAGACGACCAGACCATTCGCGTGTGGAACAGCACTTCGCGCAACTGCATCGCTATCCTCACTGGCCATTCACACTATGTCATGTCTGCCCAGTTCCATCCAAAGGACGATCTCATCGTGTCGACATCCATGGACCAGACCGTACGCGTTTGGGACATTTCTGGTTTGCGAAAGAGTACACCGAGTACTGGTCCAAATAACTTCGAAACGTTTGACACGTTCTCTACCGTCAAGTATGTCCTCGAGGGCCACGACCGTGGCGTCAATTTCGCTGCTTTCCATCCCACCCTTCCCTTGATCGTCTCTGCCGCTGACGATCGCACAATCAAGATCTGGAGGATGAGTGAGACAAAGGCTTGGGAGGTCGACTCTTGCAGAGGACACTTTAACAACGTCTCCAATGCGCTCTTCCACCCTAAACATGAACTCATCGTTTCTTGTGGTGAAGACAAGACAGTCCGTGTATGGGATCTTGCAAAGCGTACCGCAATTCAAACTTTCCGGAGAGAACACGACCGATTTTGGGTCCTCGCCGCGCATCCTAACCTCAACTTGTTTGCCGCAGGTATAATCAGAGTACATCTTTGAGGATGTCGTTTTTCCTGATATTTTGAGGATGTAGGTCACGACAGTGGACTCATCGTGTTTAAGCTCGAACGCGAACGGCCTGCCTTTTCGGTCCATGGCGACTCGTTGTATTACATTAGGGATAAATACGTTCGAGCATACGACTTCACCTCTGGCTCAGACATCGGCCTTCTTAGCGTCCGCAAATTTGGTAGCCCTTACGTCCCTCCCCGAACGCTGAGTTACAACCCCGCCGAACGGGCTGTCATAACGACGATCTCTTCCGACAATGGCTTATACGAGTTGTCCTCCTTGCCCACACAGACTAACGGAGAAGTCAAGGACTCGTCGACAGACGGCAAGCGTGGCTCCGCTCACAGCGCGATCTTCGTGGCCAGAAACAGATTTGCTGCCTTGAACAAGACCACCCAGGTAAAAGAAATTATGACAGTTTATCATGCCAAAAACACTCAGTATTTCACTAGCTTATCGAGGTCCGCGATCTGTCGAACTCTGTGGTGAAAGGAATCAAGGCGCCTATCCAGACCAACGAGTTATTCTACGGTGGGACGGCGTGTCTCATTCTGAGCTCGACGTCCTCGGTTGCACTTTACGATATCCAGCAGCAGAAGATTATTGCCGAGCTCAACAGTCCACCTGTCAAATATGTGGCCTGGAGCTCAGATGGACAACTTGTAGCTTTGATGAGCAAGCACAGTGAGTGTTGAATCTGTATGTTCTTTTCTCGTAACGCTAATTTCGATTAGCTATTACCATAGCCAATAAAAACTTTGCCCAAAGTAGTTTGGTCCACGAGACCATTCGGATTAAATCTGGAGCATGGGATGACGCAGGCGTCTTCATTTATTCTACTCTCAACCACATAAAATATTGCCTTCCTCATGGGTAAGTCAGACCTAGTTTTGCTAACAGCACGGAATTCAACGCTGATCTCATATCACTCTTTGTTGTTTGGCAACTAAAAGCGACAATGGTGTAATATGCACGCTGGATAATCCCGTCTACCTCACGCGAATCAAGGGTAAAACGGCACACTGCTTGGACCGTTCTGCACGTCCTCGAACAATCACGTTTGATCCTACGGAATACCGGTTCAAGTTAGCGTTGCTCCGAAACAATTACGAAGAGATGTTGCATATCATACGGACGTCAACACTCATTGGTCAGAGTATTATTGCATATCTTCAGCAAAAGGGGTTCCCCGAGGTGAATGCGAAATGTCTTTTTGTTAGGACTATTGTCTAACGAGTTGTGTAGATCGCACTGCACTTCGTCCAGGACAAGAATACGAGGTTTGATCTTGCGATCGAATGTGGAAACCTCGATGTAGCGTTGGAGACCGCAAAAGCGATCGACCGGCCAGAATGTTGGGAGCGTCTGGCACAGCAGGCACTCAAGCAAGGAAACCACAAAGTAACTGAAGTTGCATCACATTTTATAGTGTAACTGACCGCCTTTGCAGATCGTCGAGAAGGCCTACCAACAGACCAAGAACTTCGATCGTTTATCGTTCTTGTATCTGGCTACTGGCAGTACGGATAAACTGTCAAAGATGCAAAAGATCGCGGCCGCGAGGGGAGATCCAATGTCACGCTTCCATAATGCGTTGTACGCTGGCGATGTTCAAGTAAGAATTGCCGTCCTACGGGACGTTGGTCTTCGTACGGGTTTTTTCTAATGGTGTGTGGTCTTCGCTTACCCAGATTGTAGATCCCCTCGCCTATTTAACTGCGAAAACAAACGGCTTGGATGAAGAAGCAGTCGAAATCCTGGAGGCTGCTGGTTTGAGCGAGGCAGATGTTGATGATGTTCCCTCATTTAGTCAGTCGACCCTCAAGCCACCACCCGTTGTCACCCCTACTGTCAACTTTAATTGGCCGACGATTTCGCTCGGCGAGAGCTTTTGGGACCGCGCACTCGCAAACGGTAACCTGGGTGCTGATGGGGAGGTTCCTTATGTTAATGGCGCCGAGCCTTCGGCTGCCGCTGCTTCCTCCGCATTGGATGATTGGGCCAAGGAAGAGGAGGTCCCTGAGATTGATGCCGACGAGGCTGGGTGGGACCTTGATGCTGAGGTTGGCGATGGTGAGACTCAGACGGAAGAGGAGTTTGAGGATGCTATTGGTGAAGACGAAGAAGAAGGGGCAGGTGCCACCCCTGGTGTGAGTGAGAACGAACTGTGGGTGCGCAATTCGCCGTTTGCAGGCGACCACGTCGCCGCAGGATCGTTCGACACTGCCATGCAGGTGAGTTGCCTCGGACAAAACATAGGGTTCAGTTGTACTCATGGACGTTCCAGTTGCTGAACCGGCAATTTGGGGTCGCCAACTTCGTGCCCCTGAAGGAACTGTTCCTCTCCGTCTACCGATCGTCACACGCTTACGTCTCTCCCCTGGCATCTCTACCTCCACTCCAGGTTCACGTCAGACGCAACCCATCGGAAACGACGCCTGGGCGAGTGCTGCCGGTTGTCGTGCGGTCCCTGCCGTCAGTGCGAAGCGAGCTCGCGGAAGGCTTCCGTTTTGTCTCAGGCAACAAGCTTCCCGAAGCTCAGGCTGTATTCCGGTCCGTGCTGTGGACGCTACTGTTGGTAGTAGTATCTTCAGATGAAGAAGCCAAGGAGGTTCGTGGATTCGTTGATGTCGTATTCGTTTTAGCACTTACTGGGTCGGAATGCAGTGGCGTGACACCGTTGTCTCCGCACGTGAATACCTACTCGGAGTTTCCATCGAATTGGAGCGACGTCGTGTCTCTCAGGAGGAGCCGGACAACGTTCGTCGCCAGTTGGAGCTCGCGGCGTACTTTACACACTGCCAACTGCAACCACCGCATATGCAAATAGCGTTGCGCAGCGCCATTGGAGCGTTCGCCAAGGCTAATAACCATGCCACTGCTGCCAAGTTTGCAAGGCGCTTACTGGATCTTAACCCTGACCCGAAGATCGTTGCCCAGGTGAGTTCTGTAGAAGTCCAAGTAATGGTGATGTAACCTTCCCACAGGCGCGCCAGCGAATTGCGGCAGGAGATCGAAACCCCCGGAATGCAGTGGAGATTTCCTATGACGAGTTCACTGAATTTGACATCTGTGCAGCCACGTATGCACCGATTTACAAGGGCTCTGCATCGGTACGCTGCCCGTATACGCACGCGTCGTTCTTGCCAGAATTCAAGGGGAAATTGGATCCGCTTACCGAAGTGACGGAGATTGGGATGACTGGGAGCGGACTGCCAGCTCCACGGTGAGGATGGACTAGACCAGGACTATGATAGAATCGCTTCTCTGTAAATGATGGTAATTTCGACTCGGGGCATGACTAGTCATGTGATTGATAAACTCGACGCGACTTCAAACTCGTCTGCTCTTCACTCCCCCATCTGCCAGAACATGGACAACGAGACGAGCATTACATCGGTCGACGTTCTCGGCTCGACATCACCGCCCGCTGCGCAGCCTCAGACGAGTGCGGCTGTCCAGGACGTGCCGATGGAAGAGGTCCTCGCGGAGTCCTCGACAGACGCGATTCACGCGTTTGCAGAGTCGATCAACCAAAGCGCAGCAAGCGAGGGCAGCAGGGATGACGCATTTAGACAAGGTATACGCAGATGCAACACGCATATACGTTGGTCTGTGTTGATCGCACGGCTCCAGAGTTCAGAAGACGATTGTTTCGGGTCATGATCAGGATGTATGTATGGTCTAACGCCCGTCTCACGCATGAGAGGGAGATAGGAGAGGGGCAACTCGCGCACGAGCTACAAGATTTACTGTCGGCAGACCGGGACCAAGGCAGGTTATCTCCTCCCCCTCGTACAGTCATTGGTAGGCAGACGTTGCTCTGTCGCTGTCGCTGTTGTGCATGGGGACGATCGTTGTTGCTGACAATGATTCGTCAAGGTCGATTCCGAGCGCGTCTTGCGGAGGTGATGGCGGCGGTCAGTAGGGCGGCGGAAATACTGTTGTAGCGATCATCAAATGCAATGATCTGTAAAAGGAAATTTCAAGAGGGACAACAATTAGACGCGTTGTCGACGCCGTCGTCGAGTTAGCGGATGGCATTAAAAATGAGCTTGTAGACACACACGGACACGGGTCCTTTCTCAGAGCTTTTACCATTCAGATATCTTCTTTTCTTTCTCTACAATGGCCCTTTCAAAGGGACCCCACTGTTCGTTCGTCTTGCTCGCCGAATTCGACATTGATAGTGGGGCCCAGCTCACCTACCAGTTTCCACAGCCCCTCGGTACAGATGAAGGGTCAGTTTCTACAACTTCCTCTCCAATCTCACCGACTCACTTCTCCCAAACAGTCTCCTTGCCAATCTGATGCTCCCCGATGGTGCAGAGCGACATCTCGAAGACTGGACCATATTCTTCCTCAACCAGACGCACTTCAACACCATCTCCCCCGTCCTCGCTCTCGAGACGTCTGAACCCTCCGATGATGCATCAAGCGATTCAGACGGCCACCCGGAGCTCATATACGTCCTCAACCTGGTCCGAACGAAACACGACAAGACAGCTCGGAGGTGCGCCGTCGTCCGGACCAATCATGTCCACAACTCTTTTCTGACCACGCTCGTCCACGTTCTTTCTAGGGGTGCCGTTGTCAAAGCGATGGCCATTTGCACTCGCCATCCGTTCATCCAGATCTTCAAGGCGAGTTATCGCCCAGGTTGCCTGTCCGTCCGACCGCTCACATCAGCCAACAGCCCGTCCTCCTCCTTGCCCTGGATGACTACTTTGCCAATCCGTCACAAGACTGTCTGGCTCGCTTGTTCGATGCCATCAACTCTATGGACGTCACGGGTGCCCCAGAATTAACCCGATTCGAGAAGCTCGTCATGCGTGCGTCTGAGCGCAAAGATATCTTTGGCGAAAGATTTGCGTCTCCCAAGATCCCCGACGGCGTACCTAGTTTCATTGGTGTGCATGGCAAACTGCAACACAAGACCACCTCGTCGTCAGGGTCGCATTCAAGCGAGGATGGGATGCTCATTCGGCGTCCGCCGCAGGCCGAGGGAAGTACCCGCGAACGCTCGACGACCGAGAGCAGCGTTGCGAGTTCTCAACCTCGTCCGTCCTCCCCGTCCGATTCGTCTTTCTCCCTCGGTGGAAGTGCGGTCTGGATTGGCGATGAGAGCGGCGTATCGGAAAATCAGGCCGGCGTTGCGATCGGAGGTGGACCGGGGAGCGTGACATCAGGCACACAGGCCACTAGTCGGGGTCGTGGGTCGACGGATGCGTCATCCTCCTCGTCCCATGGTTTCCCCCGAGATCACAATGCACGCGGCGGCGGCGCGGTCCCTACGACCTCGGACTCCCATTTACGTTCTGGATTATCCAAGGATACCCATTTTTTCCAAACGACCATAGCGTACAAGGGGCACCAACTACCTATCAAGCTTCCACTTTCCACGTTTCCCGAGGAAGTTGGTGATGTCAGTCCGTCATTGCTCTGATTCGTATCCCAAAGACTAACGCCTCGCATCTACCCCAGTATTCTTTAATTCAGTTAATACAGACTTTCTCTGCACCGATCGTGACTGTTTCTGGGCCACAACATCCGCATTTACACACCAACGGAAATCTCACTCATCCCATAATAATTCTCTTTAATGCTCTCATCACTGGAAAACGTATTCTCTTTTTAGGTCATAACATACCCGCAGGTCAAGTGGCCAACTATGTCTTGTCAGCATGTGCATTAGGTTCAGGGTGTGGCGTCGTCCTGAGGGGTTTCATCGAACGTGCGTTTCCGTATGCTGGGTTGGCAGGAGGTGAGGATTGGGTGTCAATGTAAGTCGGCATCTTACGCGAGTGTGACCGAACTCTAATGGCATGTGTAGACCAGCATACATTGCAGGCGTCACGAATCCGATCTTTGAAACTTCTGGATCATGGGATTTATTGATGGATGTCGGGAATGGTCGAGTAGTGGTTTCCAAGGACATCCATATCTCTTTCCCGGTAGCTGCCACGCCTCCGACTGTTCCTCCCCTCGTCCCCCGTACGGGCGTCATTCGTGCTGAGAACTCGGTGGCGAGTGAGGAAGAAATTGCACGGATAACCACGCGAGACGGGAACTCATCCAATCAAAAATCAGACATTTCAGCACGCTCTGACAGTTTGGACAATTTGTTTATAGAAGACGTACGCCGCTTCTCTTTTTTCCACGATAAGGCGTTGCGAATTGATTGGTTACAACCTTACAGCTCATTTCTGCCATCACGTCACACTTTGGTGAGACGCTGGTGAGATTGCGATTTACCGAATATGTGAGTCGGTTTGTGCGGCTTGCGGCGAGGTACGAAGAAGTAGCGACGGGCTCGACAGCCTTGGGTTTCCCGAGTGCTCCTTTTTCGGAAGGTTCACTGGGGAAGGGCATCGTGTTTTCCGATGAAACCGTAGGGGTCAGGGAGTTGGCCACTAATGCCAGTCGCATCGATGGTTGGCGAAGGACGAAGTCCCATCAGTACTGCACGATGGTACGTAGCACTTACCGTTTCATTCCGGCGGCATCTGACGGAGAGGTAGGACTTTCAAAAGCATCGCACCACGGATGCGATTCAGGGCCTTGATCTGTTGCATCAGCTTTACCGTCTTCGCCTTGTAAAAAATCTTTCTGACTCCGAGGTCGAGCTGATCATTCGAACCATTTCGGAGCACGTTCGGACATACGCGCAAGTCGTCGAGGCATGCCGTTTTGATTGGTTGTTGAAATGCGGAAACTCATTCATCCTTTTTTCGCCATCCAGTTATTGGCACATACGCCCCCTCATACTGGAGGACTGCAACCCCTCAGCTTTTGCCTGTTCCATCAGTATGAATCCGTGCGAGATGCAACGGTGGACATTTTCAATGAGCTGAGAGCGTACCCTGTAAGTCGGTTCGACCTGTACGTTCGCCACGGCAACTCATGTCCCCTTGTCGATCACAGGTCGGCGTCATATTCCTCCAAGCGCTTAATCACTTCCATCGGTATGCGTATGTACGACAAGCTCACGCGCGGGAATCACGTCTGAAAGAGGGCACCAATAACGCCCATATCAATAACAATCACCTCGCCCCTCCACTTCCACTTACCTCACGCACACCTTCGAACCGAAGTGAGGTCAGTCTGGGCGGCGGGCTTTAATTCTTCTGTCTTCTTTTTAGATCATCTTTTTGGACATGACTCCCATATGTCTTTGATTGTTATACTTAGCTTACCTTCGACCTTCTTGCGTATATATTTGACTTCTCATTTTCCGATGACTCGGGGGTTGCACTAGCCCTGTATAGTCCGAGTCTCAATCATTGGGTCTGGCCGCTTTACACTGCTCAGAGTTGGCGAGTGGGTTGATAAACATTGCATAATAGGGACACCATCTTGATCACACGGTGGGGAACAGGAGCGAGTAGTGTTCGGCTTGCCTCAGATGGTCTGGTTACCAGAGTGGCTTAGACTCGGAATCGAAGCGCTGATGCGGCCTGGCCATTTCAGATGTCGCCAAGATCCTCATCGTGCCACCTGTTCCCACCACTGATAGTCCGTAGACCGCTATTGGTTGACCAAAGGCATGAGTTCCGTCCGACCTTAGTGTATTCGGTTTCATACTTGGGTCGTGGGCCACTAATTAATACCGGGTCGTCGAAAGGTGCGTACTAGTACTCAAGTGCCCTTGCACTCTTCAATTGATCAGTGAATGCACCACCTAGATTATGGACATTCCAGTGACAAAGAGCTTTTTCGAGAAAACATACTAGGGGGCCCGATCACATGTTGGCGGCCCTTGCCACCTAATGAACGCCGTTGACCGCCGGAACTCTCAGCCAACCAAGCACCGTGCATCATGCATCAGTGACGTTCGTTGGCAAGACATCTATGACTTGTTATCGCCACCGTCCCTAGATCTTTGTACCCACGGTGCTGCGGCGCAACGATTATCCGCATCCCTTGGACCTGCTTGCTGGAACTTGCATCATTGTTTCCTTAAATGGCGATGCCTGCAATAGGTTTCGAGTTTTTGTCGAGATCGGCACTCTTCAGAGGAACTTTTTTTTTCGGTCAGACTTGCTGTCACGCCATCGAGAGTCGGTGGTTTGGACTTGATCTCATGAAGCGGCCAAACAGTCATGTTGATTGAGAAAACAGTGGGCCGCAAGGAGTCGCCTGTGCCTACCTTTTTTTGCAAATCGTCGGATGGCCAAACCTATTTGACTCGCGCTTCTATCTGTGACGAGGATCACGAGGTGATCCTGCCGTGGGTCGTGCCCATTTTTCCGTCGAGTCACAGGACCTCGATGGACAAGGTTTTCAAGTCAAGGTTTGGCAGTTTGTTCGTCATCAAGCTATCATTGTTATCTCCCAGCGTCTTTTCGAAGACACATGTCCACCTTATTTGCGGTGCTATGTCATCTTCGTTAGGCGCGCAACTGGCTATATAGTGCGTCCTGTGGGTCCAAGGCCCACAGCATCACTGTTCTCTTCTTATTACCCGCAATTACCGTTCGATGGCAGACAAGCGCAATTTGAGCGAGCCTAACGGCAGGTAACTTCGGGATCTGTTCAAGTCTAATGTGTCCGTTTTGACCGGGTTGTTCAGCGGTTCGACCGCGGCGACGGCTAATGGACCTTCGACGACGGTCGACGTTCGCAATTCGGACAACCTGGATGGCAGGTAAGCTCTCGTCCGACTTATCCGGCATCCGCTTTGAACGAGTTGATCAGAGAGTGCACGACGACAACGGATTCCGATGAGTGCGACTCGGATGATAGTTACTCGCCCCCGAGCGACGACGACGACGACGATCAAACGTGCGTTAGGTACTGGCTATCCCCGAGTTGGCATGTAGCTTTAGCTTCTGGACAGCGATCAGAGATTTCTCCGGCGTGGAGGGCAAGACCATAGTGCGGCAACGTCTAGAACTGGGCCAAGGTGTGTTGCTTTGGGACCTTGGGTCCCACTGATCTAATCAAACTAGCAGTAATTCGCGAGACAAATCTAGCCAAGCCGAACCTAGAAAAACCGGGGAACGAAGGGGCCCAAGCAGACAGTTAGTTATTTTCTAATACAACTTGAGGGAGGTTCAGCTGAGGTGATTCTGCTCAAAGGCAATCCATTAGTACTGCCAACAAATACCCTCAAACTACTTCCACTCCAAACACTGTTCAAAGGCAATCCGCTAGTACTGCCAATAAAGGTCCTCATGCTACTCGCGGGTAGATCGTTGACGAGTGCGCTTCATGTCTGTTTCGTCGTAATCATTGTGATTCGTTTGTACAATTTTCGGTGCTTATTGTGAGTTGTGAACTTTACGGCGTTGAGCGTTGGAGAGTACTTGCTGTTGAGAGGTCACGGTACTAGTCCGGGTAAGAACCCCCGCAAAGCAAAGCGGTGTCAAGTTCCAACTTTGCCATAGTGCGCCCACTTACAACTTGCCAATACACGTCGCGCGGCTTCGATCTTTCAGCACATGTAGCGTGGCAGCCTGTGTCAGTGGCTCTACAGCTAGGACTGCTGTGCACTGGCAATGCAACGTTAATAATAGTTTGCCGCTCATGGTTTGCATCATCGTATAGGTATTCACAGTTAAACTGGTCACGAGTGCAGGGTACTGATGTGACTACTCAATTTGCTTGGAGATGATCGTTAATCATGGCTGGCAGTTGCTCGTCCTTAACCTTCTCTTGGCCGATCACGGATCGCGTTCATTATTGTCAACTTGGCGTTGGCAATGGCGGGCTATCTTTTTCGCGGCTCGTCCCTGTGATAAAAGCACGTCATTAGTACCCATCTATGCTATGGGCGCGACGAACATCTTCCTTTGACCCCCTTGACTCTGCAGGCTCACAAAACTCACCGTTCTGTTCGATGATAACCCTAACGGGTTCTTCATCCATCTCTTCAATCTGGAAAAGTGATTGCTTGTGAATTTCCGTAGCACCCCAGGCCGCTTGAGGTGGTCAAGTAAGCAAAGAAGTGAAGTGCCAGTATTGCTAACTGTTGAACGTTGACCGGGACCAGTCGACTTCTCAGGTAGCTGGACTTTCTGTCTTCTCTTTGTGATGAGGGCTGGGCTGCGCCTCTTCTTTCGCCGAGTCACAGGTCCTCGACGTACAGGGTTTTAACTCAAGGTTTGGCAGTTTGTTCGTCATCGAGCTATCATTGTTATCTCCAGCGTCTTTTCGAAGACACATGTCCACGATGCTATGTGACATCACGAAATCGGTGTTAAGCGCGCAACCTAGCATTATAAAAGGGCGCTGTAGGTCCAAGTCCCACACACAACTGCTCTCTTCTCATTTCCTGTGAATCACCATCGATGGAAAACAAGGACTATAATGCGGGCGAGCCTGACGGCAGGTAACCTCGGGATCTATTCAAGTCCATTTTGCCCGTTCTGACCGACTTGATCAGAGGTCCACCGACAACTGCGACAACGGCTAACGATCCTTCGACGGTGGACAACGGACACAATTCGGACGAGCCCAACGGCAGGTAAGGTCTCGTCCGACTTATCCACCACCCGTTTTGAACGAGTTGCACAGAGAACTAGCGACGACAATGGACTCCGATGACTATGACTCTGATGGCAGTTACTCGCCTCCAAGCGACCACGACGAGGACGATCAAATGTATGTTAGCTACCAGTCATCCTTGAGCTGACATAGACCCCTACCTGCTGAACAGGAATCAAGGATACCTCAGGCGTGGACTTGGAGAGCAGAAAGTGAATATGACAACATCAAGGGCTGGATCAATGTGTGTTGTTCCAGTGCTCTTGGGTTACATTGACCTAATCAAACTAGCAACACTAGTAATTCGCAAGGCAAATCTAAGCAAGACAAGGGCAAGGATAAAGACAAAGATAAAGACCCCCCAAAAACCGGGGAACGAAAAGGCCCAATGCGAAAGTCAGTTATCTTTTAATGCAGCTTGATGGACTCGGTTTAACTGGAGTTGAATTCTACTCAAAGACAATCTGCTAACACCGCCAATAAATATCCTCAAGCTATCGCTGGCAAGTAGATGGTTGACGAGTACGCTTCATGTTTGTTTCGTCGTAATTACCGTCTGTATCAGTTTTAGTTGTCCCATGACTCGATGCTTACTGTAAATTGTGAACTTCTTTGAATGTGGAAGATTACCTCTTGTTGAGATCTAAGGACCGCATTATATAAAGCGGTGCCCGTGAACTTTGCACGCGGGATTCTCGTGCACAGCCTCCTTTCAGTACATCTAATACAGGATGGTAGGCCTGCAGGCTGTGAGGCATCGCCAGTGCACAGCAGTCCGTATTCTTTAAAAGAACGCGTCAGCTTGACCTCTCATGTAGAAGCAGATCTTGAAGTTGGAACTGAAAGACCTTGGAGCCAACGTCTTCGCGAATCCGTTGACTTCCTGAAAGGCTCGTGGCCAATCTTTGCAGGGGTGCTAACAGCCAAACTAATCAAAGTGACTGTACAGGATACCTAGTATCACCGCTCAATCACTCGGAGACGATAATTGATCATGCCTGGCTGTTTCCCGTTCTTGTCCAAGCTAAAACGCCGGTATGTGATCAGAATTCTCTCGAGTTCCACGCCGAGTGCACGGATTTTGACATTGAACACTAAAGCCTCTCACCGCGCGGGAAACCGAAGCAACACTATTCATCTCCTCGCGAGCCCCGCCCGGCGCCACAAGCCTCCAACTCTCGATCGCGTTCAAGTGGAGGGGGTTGTTCGTGCTTTTCGGCGGGTCCCCATCAAGAGATTCAAGCAGCTGCCTATGACCGCCGTGCGCCAGGTCCTATTGCGGGACGCCCGAGACAGAACGGTCCTAGGTACATTGTCTCCTTCCACGAGTTTTACTTCATTTAGCTAACAGTCTTTGCACACCCAACCACTATCGCTGATCCCGCTTCGTTTCCCGTCAATAATTTCGCTAGATGATCCAGCGTGGAAAGCACAAGGACCAACTTTTAGAGAATTTGGCCTGAAAGGACGATGGATCGCTCGTTAGCTCCGAATTGTAACGTTGTACTCTGGACTTCTTCCAGCGCCAACCCTATACCCCGTTCCCTTCTTGTAACTTGTACCCCGTTTACGCCCAACTTCCAGATCTCACATTTCGTATCATCTCGGTCATTTGCGGTCTCGAATTTTGTAGCAAGGACTTGGACTGTTCTGTACCCCACACCTGTGGCCTACCTAGAGTAACTGATCAATGGACTTTTATGATCATAGAATTGGGCAGCGGGCATTTCTAGCTTCAAAATGTCTTGTCTGAATGTTAGGTTTCAACAACCTGTCCCACGCACTATCCTCAACCGGTGATGACTTCAAAATATTCCTGAAAAAAAGAAGAGTAGGAGATTATTGAACTCAATGTCTCTATCACAGGATGAGATCAGCAAGCCCAACGTACCGAGTATCAGGATCTGGGGGTTGATGTGGAGGTTACTGAGGGAAGGTTGGCGGACATAATTGTGTAGTGCTGTGGTGTAAGATGGTGAAACAGAATGGTCTGGCAGCATCAGGAAAATGGTGAAGAAAAGATAGTCTTATATAATCTCATGATAGGCATGATAATGGATTATAATCCATTATCAACCCATTATCATACACATCATGGGATTATATAGGATTATCCCTTCTTCACCATTTTCCTGATGGCCCAGTGACTGGGACCTGAACCAATATGAACTGAAACCCACCCATGAAGTTTACACCTTCTCGAGCACCCTTCGTACAGGTCCTGTGCAATGTATGCGATATTGAAAACCTAGGCTTTGAGCATCAAGCTCCGAGTTGAGTGGTCCCGCTCGAGTTCACTTGTCCTACCAGTCAAATTTTACGAGTCCTCAGTGCTCTACGGATCAGCAAGCAAAAAAAAGCTTACCAGAGGATGCCGATCAGCGTGGAAACGCACCTGTGATGTCGCCTCAAGCTTCGAGTTTCAACTTTCCCTCGAGAACTCGGTCGACGCTGCCCAAACCTTGGCATTGGTAGTCTTAGCCATCACCCCCATCTACCAACGATGTCGGGCTCCCGTGCAACAGGTCCATGTGGTTCTCATATGATATATGAACTTGCACTTGTTACCGTGCGCGGACGAGGCTCTTAGTACCTGGTACGTTTCACTGGCATGCAGTGGCATCGTCGACCTGAAAAAAAACTAACAGGTAGTACACTGTAACCTTGGCATGTCACCGAGGATCAGGTTCGGAACAATGTTGGTGACGTTTCGCGACCCACAACTTGATTCCTCACTGGTATCGTCCAGTTCAGCAAGAACTACTTGATGGTTCCCCCATAAGGCACACCTACTTGAGTCAGAGCGCATCGCCATGTGGAGATTTGGTGACTCCGAGGGATTCGCCCTGCAATGTGTACTAAGGTGACTATGTGAATTCTCGAGTGCTCCGAGGCCGGCGATTGCTGTATGTAACCGAGTCAAATGCGACTCACTAAGACCCTGATCCTGGTGATGTGGCCGCATTAGTCCGCGCGGAGTCAACCCTCGAAGAGATCACAGCTACACGGAGGCAACATAGTACCTGTGGTTGTGCGTGGCTAGAAACCATGCCAAGTTAAATTAGGTCATGCCCATTCCAAGGGAAACCTTTGACCCGGTGTTTGTACTTACCTTGCTGAGGAATTCGGCAGAGAGGAGCCTGGACACGGAAGTTGGAAGCTCTGGCGTTCTGAGATAAACAATAGCGCCGTATGCATCAGGGGGGACGAAGCCAATCTAGGTGGTGGTTTTTTCTTTCGCCTTATCTTTTGGACTTGGTTTTCAAACATCCTTGATTACTGGGTTTAGCTTACCTTCGACCCGCTTTCACCCTTTTTCTTGTTTGCTGTTTCTGAAGAGTTCAGGATCTGACGGGTGCGTTGAGAGCATTGCATAACAATCTCACCAGGTAATATTTATTAGTCTTGGTCAGATAGTGGAGGACAGGACCGAGTACTGCTATGAAGCCGGTGCTACTGGGAGAGGTAGCTGTGTTCAAGGTCATCCCAGACGCGCTGCAGACAGGGTATGCATAAGCACCTCTATTCATAGTCCTATCCTCTGACTAATGAGTACAGGTGCACTTCTAAACCATCGACATATCTCCACCAGCATCCGACTCGGCTTCGGAGACAGCGTACAATCGTGGGATGCAACGTGTTGCGAATGACGCGCACCACGACGCAAGGCTGGCAGCATTATCTTCTTCAGGATGGATGACACAGATGACAAACGTCAGGATGGCTGCGACGACGGACGCAGCTGCCAATGCAACGACCCTATTTATGTTGTGCGATGCTACGAAGAGGAATTGGGCAGTGAGGAAGCCGACGCCCCACAGGTAGCTTGCCCTTGGAAGGCTGAATGCTATCGATAAGGGAACGAACCCCATGGTGCTTGACTTGGCAAAGCGCAGATAGCGTGCCTGAAAAAGAGGGGAAGCGTCAGCCGCCCGCAAGGAGCATGCCAAATTGAGCAAGAACGAACCCCGACGGTGGCAGTAGAGTCCACTAATGGTTGATGTCTGAGGTGGAGGCAGGATGCGGAGGCAATGCTCACTGCGCAGGAGAGACCCGACGGAATTGACATGAATAGTGTACCTCCGCGCACATTCGCTAGAAGAATACTGGCTCTGAGAACATTCATTCTTCATGAGCTCTCACGCCGGGAAAGGGCACTCCTTTCACTTACATGAACACCGGAAAGCCCTGCAATATAATGTCAAAAACGCCAACCACGGGCTGAATGCGCTGGCGTACCCGTGATATACTGTTTGTCCAATCAACGAGACATAGGGAGACAAAGCTGGTCCACTGGTCTACGTATACTTGTTCGTTCACATACAGATCTTCCAGCAGATTGCTGTAATGCCGCGGGATGCCCCACATTACCCAACCTATCGCAGTAGATAACCATTCGTGTTCTTGCACCGCATCGCTAGGACACATTTCTTGTAGCCGATCCAACTGGGCAGATCGCTGTCCATAGAACGTAAGGAAGCGCTGATTCACTGTTGTGGACATTAGTGCGCAGTATCCCTTGACAAATCGTTAAACACACTTATGGCACCAGCAAGACGTGCTGATGTACGTCAATCAGAAACAGATGTGAATACTTCGATAGTGTCGCTTACCAGCATAACAAAGGGTATATCCATCCACACGCTGTCCTATGATGTGCGGGTCATGTCAATGTGTGTCCACATGGTACAGAGGCGACCCACCTCGTTTTTTCCCTAGAAGTTTCAAAAAATGTGTGCACGTGTCTACAGTATAAGGGAATGTCGAAGTTCTTGACGTTAATCTGTCTATTGTCTTTGGCTCAGTTGGCGAACAAAACCCCGTCAGTGCAATCTCTTACCTGCCTGACCATGAGAGATGATATTGTAGAGGTCATCCACAATTGCAGAAAATCGCAGTTCATGGCTCTCATGATGCATCGGGAAGAATTCAACATGAACCCAATATAATCTCTGCAACGCCGTTTCTATTGATGTATTAGTCAGCGAAGGTGTTCAAACGGACAGAACTGACCAAGGTGTGAGGAAGAATTTGCCGCGGGGATGCCAAGCAATTCCGTGCAGAGATCTTCGAGCCAGAACAAGGCCTTTCCAATATGATCAACAAAATAGTAATTGCAAGACAAGTGATCATCTCCCAATTCCAAGAAGAGTTCACATCGTGGAGGAACTTTGATATCACTGCATTTCAATTCCTTGTGCACGGCCTTTACGCAGTCGAGGATTTGACCCGCAATCTGCACGTCATCGACGTATGCTTCGGTGACCACCACAAAACCAAATTCGGTGTTCTGAGTAAAGTATGGCTGTCCCTCTGGATGAATGTAGTGTTGCCAATGCGTGCACAATGAAGAACTGGTACTAAGTGAGGTGTCAGTTGGAATCGCAAGTGTCAAATTCGGAAACACTTGGGCTGACTTGCTTTGGGAAGGTGGTCCTCTGCTAATCACCAGAGGACGGAGCTCGATACTGGCACATTGTAATATGGGTCAACTGGTTGCATATGAGCGGAGCCTACGCACCAGGCTGAATTGCCGTAGTATCGCGATGTACTCAAAGAAGTGACGGGATTGAGCCTGACATTGTTCATTGTTACAGTCCGTTGTGCTCAGGTTGCGGACCCTTGGTCCATGGGATACACCCATACATGATCTAAATAGTGAAGTGAAACCTGTGCGCAGCTCCAAGTCGGAGGTTTCGTGACTGCCGTCACATCCATCGGATCTGTACAGGATGGTCGGAGCTTGGAATGCCGGGCATGTCACATTCTAGTTATTTGACATCATGCATCAACAGCCACACTCTTATACCCACGGTGATTACGGCTGGCCGAAAACTTCGCGACTATCTTCGGATTCTTCCTTGACTGCAGCCTCACAGCCCGCACTACTCACATTTCCCTGATTCTCGTCACCTTCATTAGAATTGTTGTCGAAGCCGTTCATTCTGGAATGGTCAAACGGTCGAGGGCAGTACCGATCACAAAGTCAACCTCGTCTTGCTTCGATATAGCAAGTCTGATGAGATGGTCGGGTCCTGAGCGACACAACTAAGTACGCCCTCCGCACGTACAAGGTTTCAGGTCAAGATTTGATAGTTTGCTCTCCATTTTGTTCACCACACATTCATCCCATTTGCTATTCCAAGTTGAATCAAGTCCTTGTGCAGTTGGTCGTTAGGCGCGACCCTATCCTCATAGACGGTGTCCTTGTGGGTTCACACCGATCACTGTTCGCTTGTTTTCGCCTGAAAATCAACCGTTGATGGTGGTAGGCAAGGATTCCAGTTTGAGCGAATCCAACGGTAGGTAACTTCGCAGTTTCCTCAAGTCCGGTCTGTCCATTTTGACCGAATTGATCCAGCCACGACGATGATTAACGATGGCTGCTTGCCTTCAACGACGGACAACAGTCACAATTCGGGAAAGTCTAATGGCGGGTACGCTCACGTCCAATTCGAAACACCCATTTTGAAATGATTGATCACTGGCAGAAATCCGACGATGACGATTGACTCTGGTGATCGTGACTCGGATTCTAGTCACGAGCCGCCCCTGAGTGATCCTGGTGAAGGTCGTGAACAGTGAGTTACATAGCAGTCATCCTCAAGCTAACATAGAGTTTACCAGGGACCAAATATTCCTCAGGCGTGGAGAGCGAAGAGCCGATTTGGCAACGTCTCGGACGAAAACAAGGTGTGTTGCTCCTGGAGCGTCGGACCTCATTAACATTGTTTCTAATCAAACTAGCAATAAACCGCAAGACAGACCAAAGACCCCAAGGTAACCGGGGCGCGCAGGAACCCAAACAGACAGCCAGTTGCTTCCCATTGCAGCTGGGTTGGCTCGGATTAATTGAGGAAGTTGTCGTACGGGCCCACTAACACTCAGACTAATAAAAGCAAATACCGACAAGCCCGATTGGTTCTTTGGTCACCAGGAGGTTAGTAGATGGCTGTGCAGTTTCCTCTTTATCTGAGCGGCTTGTCACTGAGCCCCTCCGCAAAGCTGTGCTATCCCCACAGCATGTCATCAATTCCATGTGGC
>JBBPMU010000172.1:0-44168 GCA_038090475.1 Wakefieldia striispora | reverse complement strand
CCAATATGGCAGGTGGCGCGTCGTGCTGTGTTAAGTCCCAGCTCCCAGTGCCACGTTTGCCAATTCGATGCGGCGCTGCTGCGTTATTTCCCCTCGTACTCCGGGTGGCAGGGCATCCCTGCTGCTCTTCGTCGTCCACGTTTCGTTGCCCGTCTACTCCGGCGTTCAGGGCGCTCAGCGGCGTAAATCCCAGCGCTGCCACTTCGTGCCGTGAGGGGCCTGCTCCGGATCGGACGACTACACTGCGCGCCGTTGGAAACTCTCCGGTGCCTGTTTTCCATGTTGAGTCTGTCCCCCACCCGTTCTGTGACCAATCGGTCATTCGTGGTTCGTCCAGGAACTCTTCGCAATGCTTTCCCCTCCCCATCAACCAGATCTCAAAATCGGCTCGATCTGTGTCCTGCAACGCAATCCTGTACAACGTGCGAGAGTTCACGGTTTGTCGACGTTCGCTTTCGTTCGCTTCGTTCTCCACACGTTTTACAACTCTTATCTAATAATAGCAAGTGGTCCCTCCGGACGGAGCACATTGATGGATAATGAGGGAACTAATCACATCAGTAAGAGGGAGTTGTAGACTACATTTGCGCTCGAGCGTTCGTCATTTGAGTGACTCAATATGAATACATCTGCTTTTCGTCTCCCTCTGGACTGAGCTGCATATAATTATCCCTGGGCGAAGGGATCGATACAAAGGTCAAGGGCCGGGCGTGTAAGTATGACCGTTTGAGTTGGCAGCTGTTGAACGTGGTTGCATACACGGGACGCAGAGGAAAAGGTTGATGTTGGAAACCGGGTGGGGTGAATGGGAACGAAGAGCGGAATGTAGAAAGTTTCGGGTTGATTTGGCTAGAGAAAGCGAACGTCGACAAACCGTGAACTCTCGCCCGTTGTACAGGATTGCGTTGCAGGACACAGATCGAGCCGATTTTGAGATCTGGCTGATGGGGAGGGGAAAGCATTGCGAAGAGTTCCGATTGGTCGCAGAACGGATGGGGGACAGACTCAACATGGAAAACAGGCGCCGGAGAGTTTCCAACGGCGCGCAGTGTAGTCGTCCGATCCGGAGCAGGCTCCATGCAGCGGTCCCCCACCAAATTGGCAAACAGGCAGGCCGCTCACGGCACGAAGTGGACTGAGCGCCCTGAATGCCGGGGTAGACAGGCAACGAAACGTGGACGACGAAGAGCAGCAGGGATGCCCTACCTGGAGCACGGGGGGGAATAATGCAGCAGCGCCGCATCGAATTGGCAAACGTGGCACTGGGAGCTGGGACTTAACACAGCACGACGCGCCACCTGCCATATTGGTGTCAGCGTGTTTATGCAACCGCCGCTAATTCATGATGCATGATCTGGGGGATGGCGCGCGGCTCGATCAGGCAACATAGTTCCTGCTTGATGTATTAGATGCACGCAAGCTCTTTTTGTTGCGAAAACTGAGGTAAATACCCAGATTTCAGGTGTATGGCCTCCATGACTATCGATCCGTGGTGACAGCCGCAGGTTCAATGCGAAAGCCAAGGAGGGTAACCAAATGGTCCGGCTGCATAAGAGAAATATTCAGCCCCGGCACACAGTCGGGAGTCAATATATCAACCTTGGGTTGGTTGTCCCCATTTTATAACACTGTCTGCGCGTTCCCACATGCTGTCAGGACCCCATGTTATGGAATCCCATCTTCCGTCGCGTTGGACATACTCCAACACGACGATACGGATGTCCCGAATGCCCTCTCTCTCCAGATATTGCGTCGCCGCACCTGCATCCGAGCGCGTTCCAGGAGGATGCATCACTAGAACAAGTGCGTTGAGATTGGGATTCTGTGTAATAGCCGAGAAGGGCCAAGTATATCTTCAAACAGCCACGGCCAGGGTCTGAATGCAAAATGTGTCACAAGGCCCGAGGGCAGGTACTTGAGTCTTAAGAGAGACCTCCGGCGATCAGTCACTATATCGAAACAGGTGAGCTTTGTGGAGATCGGACGGTCATAAAAACTGGAGCGGTCATTTGGGGGGTGGACAGACGTGGGGTCGAGAGAGAGGACGGCCGGTGGGGGGGACGAGGCGACGGCCATGAGCTTCGCGAGATCCGAGTAGGACCAGCGGCGAAGAGCAAGACTTTCGGCCCCGCAACACACAGTCACGAGTCTAACCGCGAGGTTGACGCGGAGACAGCTGTCAATATAGAGTACCTTTGACGCGCGATCTAATAAACTCGAGTGGACGATGTTCGAGTGCGTCAAGGATTTGTAGTGCGTGTTTTGAGTCGTGTGGAGATGATTGCCCTGTATACGAAAGGTTCGATCCTGATTGTCGCAAGTTGCAAATGGCTGATCGCACAGAAGATTCATAGGGGCTTTGATAGGGGCTAACTAAAACTGTGGTTAGCTAAGGTAAGCAATTAAGAATATTTGTGTCTGTTTGCACAAGGTATATCGCGCCTGTAAATTTGTTTTGATGGAAAGTAAACGATGCAGCCATCACTGATACTGCGGTCAGGCAGGTCAGCTTGGAAAGGTTAGTTTCGTTATAGGTCAATGATTGGTTCTGAGATTTGTGATAGGTCCGTATTTCGTGGCCTTTTCAAATCTGAAGCAAGCACTGGAGGATAATGTCCCCATACGGACGAACGCACGGGCTTGCACTATCCTGCCGAACTTTGTTGGGTGAGTAGATTGGACCTGATAAAATTCCGGGTTTACCTGAAGACGTCGACAGTGTCCGATTTTTGGTGCACAACGGGAAGGACTATGTTCCAGTGACGGTCACTCAGGACATGATTGGCCACAAGCTCGGTGAATTTGCGCACACAAAGAAGCGCTTCACCTACAAGCGAGTCTATCTTCAGATGTTGTTCGATGACTTGACTCACCTTTTAATTCAGAGCTACAAAGAACCGATGAGTTGTTATAATATGTTTCGGATAGATCGCTAGTAAACGTGGCGTAGTACATACTGTGTTACCCTGGTGATGTTTTTGTGGGCGGATACATCCGAACTGAGCTGGTCGAGACGGACTCTTATAATTACCATCACATCCATCAACCTGCTCTGAATGGACCATGGCTTTCAACGTCACCGCGACCAATTTGACTCCTTCCAGACCCGCTCCTCAAGTTCCTCTACGCAGAGCTACAGATTCACCGTCCTCAATCCAGTACAATAGCGCCCTCCAAAACTCGGCCTACACCCCGTCCTTTTCATCCGGCTCGTCGTATGCGTCAGACTACACTGGCATCGGCGCATCCCCGATTCGATATTCAGACACGTCTATGAACTCTCAGGTGATACGAAATGGCATAGTCAGCCTAAAGGAGGATGGTTTTGCTAGTTTCATGTTTTTGAGAAAATGGCTCGTCTTGAAGGGCGAAACCCTGAGTATACACAAGACCGAAGTGCGTATGATCACCATGTCCTCTGTTCGTCAATTCATGTCCCCCTGTGGCAGTCTGCTCCAGTCCAGAGTGCGATCAGCTTGCATGACATAACCAACATCGAACGAGTCGATCTCAAGCCGTATTGTCTGCTGTTGGAGACCAAAGACAGGCGATACCACCTTGCGCTCAAAAATGACGAGGAACTCTACGGGTGGCAAGATGATATCTACTCCCGCAGCCCGTTGATGGGGGTCAGCAACCCAACGAACTTCGTGCACAAGGTACACGTCGGGTTCGATCCCATCTCTGGTGCCTTCACTGTACGTTTTCGGTCAGCTTTGATCGTCCGGCGTGACGTTTGATGATATCCAGGGTATGCCCGAGCAATGGAGCAAGCTACTCACGAAATCAGCCATCACCCGCGAGGACTACGCAAAGGACCCACAAGCCGTACTCGATGTCCTCGAGTTCTACACCGATCATCAGAAACGCGAGATGGAAGAGATGGGCATGCCTATCGCACGGTCTACCTCAAGCACCTCTGGCGTCTCAACACCCACTCCGTTTTCGGTCGATGGCAACCCTCCCCCGCGTTTCAACGCTGGGACGGGTCTCGGTGGTGCAACCCTTGGCAAAATACCCTCGCCTCTCGATGCCCGTTCTCCAGGTCCAAGACGCCAGGAGAGCGCACCTGCCGAAACCTCCACTACGTCCCCCCCAAACGGCCTTTCCTCCACCGCGCTCGCTGCAGCCCGCGCCGCCGAGCTCGTCAGCAGTTCGCACACCCAACACGCACACACCATTTCCTCTGCCGGCCAGGGGACGGCGGGACGCCCCGCGATTCCTGCGATCTTGCAGGCCTCGACGGCGCTTCAGTCCAGTCGGCCTGCACCGCCTCGCCCGTTGTTGACAGCGACACGTCCGGCGCCTGCCGCGCCGAAACCGCCTGTTCCCGATCATACGCCGTCGACAGCCGATCTACGTGCGAGGGCGCAGGCCCGCGTCGGCCCTGAGGGTCCCCCGAAACCTTCCCTGGATATACAGCCTCCCCCGGATGTGCTCAGAGACAAGGACCGTGAACGAGAGCAACGACGGAGAGAGGAACGCGAGCGCGAGAAGGAGCGAGAGAGAGAGCGGGAACTAGAGCGGGAGAAAGAACGGGAGAAGGAGAGGGAGAGGGAGCGATCATTGGCCAAGGAAAACGTCGAGCGCCTTGTTGCCGCACCTGTCAAATCGGTCCCGGCTGCCGCACTCCCGGTGACGCAGCCTGCCCTTGGGCCTGCTGGAGCCCTTGCCGGGCCTGTCTCAGTGAAGCCATTACAACCGGTGAAGAAGAAGGACGTACCTCCCCCAGATGTGACTGTCACTTCGCCCGATGGCGAGGATCCTGGTGTTGCCGAGGCGGCGAAGAAGCTCGAGAAGCCGAAAGAGAAGGAGAAGCGTATCAGCACTATGAGCGAGGCGCAGATCATGGACAAACTTCGCTCGGTTGTATCAGAAGAAGATCCAAAGGCGTTGTACAGAAGGATCAGGAAGGTCGGTCAAGGGTGAGTCTTGACACGATTGCCATCAGTCCAAGTTGTTCAGTCACGCGATACAGTGCATCCGGACACGTCTTTGTCGCGACGATGCTATCTAACGGCAGGAAGGTCGCTATCAAGGAGATGGATCTTTCACACCAACCGCGGAAAGAACTCATCGTCAATGAGATTCTGGTCATGAAGGAGTCTCAACATCCTAACATTGTGAATTTCTTGGATTCGTATCTCCTTAAGAATACCGAGCTCTGGGTGGTCATGGAATACATGGAGGGAGGCGCACTTACCGACATCATAGAGAATAACACGTTGGAGGAGGACCAAATTTCGAGTATATGTTCGGAAGTGAGTCTTTTTTGATGGGTCTGGATCGTTTTGTCTCATTGCCGTTCTGGATAGACGTGTAAAGGGTTGTGCCACCTGCATAGCCAATCCATCATCCACCGCGACATCAAATCTGATAACGTTCTCTTGGACGCGGAAGGCCGTGTTAAGATCAGTGCGTGTCGGTTGGTCTCACTTACTCTTTATTCCTCACCAATCGCCCTTCAGCCGATTTTGGCTTTTGCGCCAAGCTCACCGATCAAAAGTCGAAGCGAGCGACCATGGTCGGTACACCCTATTGGATGGCGCCTGAGGTCGTCAAGCAAAAGGAATACGGAGCTAAAGTCGATATTTGGTCCCTTGGCATCATGGCGATTGAAATGATCGAAAACGAACCACCATATCTAGATGAGGAACCACTCAAGGCACTGTACTTGATCGCGACCAACGGGACACCGACGCTGAAGAAACCCGAAGCGTTAAGTAAGGAGCTGAAGAATTTCTTGAGCGTGTGTCTCTGCGTAGACGTGCGAAGCCGAGCCAACTCGAGCGAGCTGTTGTTGGTCAGTGCCACTTAAGCATTGTGTCCATCATTTATCTGACCCACCTCCGCTTCCCAGCACGAGTTTTTGAAGAAGGCGTGTGCGCCATCTGGTTTGGCACCGTTGCTGCGGTTCAAGAAGAAACAACAAGCAGCTGCATCATGAACCTTTTCTGTGTTTAATGATTTCATTTCTTGCATATATACTCTCGATCCTTCTTTCTCCTCGTTCTTGCCGTGCTGGATGACTTGGCGAATCCTTCTGGTTTTCAATTGGCTCTACTCGTACTCCTCGTCGCTCGACGCCTTCCCACGCTCACCCATCCTCGGACCGCCCCTGACATAGCTGGTTGCTCCCTTGTATTTTACCCCGGATGTATGCGCGAATTCCCTTCCTTCTTCCCTTTTAGTGGACGACCCGATATGTCGGCGCGCGTTTCTTTGTGTATCTTGTTCCCTTGTCCGATGTGCCTCGTTGAGACGTAATGCCGAATGTCGAGTACCCACCGTCTGTTGTAATATGGATGTCATCGTTTGCTTTTCTTTTTTTTTTTCTGCTCGCGAACTTAGAGACGCGGCGTGCTCACAGGAAAGAACGAGGTGAGGCCCTCCAACAAACGTTGTATGACCGGCTCGAGTCGAGACGAACGGCATCCTCACCTTTACCGGAGACGATGCGATCGCGAAACAGAGCAACACCTTTGGGTCTACTATGCACGTTTCTCGTGCTTGCGGCCCGAGGGAACGCGACGGGAGCGCATGAGGTGGTGCCAGAAGACGTTTGGCGCACGCTCACCGTGTTGGACGCCTCGTCTTGGTACAAAGACAAGCCATTGGGAGGCAGCGTTCTCTTTGAGAAAACCTAAGGCGGCAGGGGAACGGACGTTAATGCAAAGTGCCCTTTTCCGAGTTCTGTCGTCGATACAACAGCATCGGACAAAAACGAGATTGGGTGGCGAGTTGTGTCACAGCAGGTCTGCGAGATGCGCGTTGAGACCAGAGTGTCCGCGGCATGACAAAAACACAAGATGCAGACGAACATGTAACCATTATATCGGAGGAAAGACATGGACACGATGCGATTCGTAAGTGCTAGTGAGGCCATACCGTTGCGTGAGTTTCGAGAAAAAAAGCGAGGCGAGAGACATGCATATGTATTGGTTAATAAAGTGTATGCTGCATAGAAAAATGGGTGGAAAACAGAACATGCATCGATGGTAAGTTTCTCCATATAAGTCAAAGAGATAGGAGAGAAGAAGACGCCATAAAGCCATATGAGACATAATGCTGTTGGGGGACGTGAAATGACGACGGGGGACGATGCGCGTAAGCGTGAGTGATGGTGGTCGAGCGAATGGACAGACGAGCACGTCAACGTACAACGCAACCCTGTACGGGTCCCTCAAAACCGTCCAGTAGCCAAAAGGCGGTAAAGCGTATTCGCTTCCTCAAACCTCGAGTGACGCAGCGTGAAATGCGCCATCTCGGCCGTGTCCGCGTCCGACTCCATGTCCACTAGCGAATATCTCAACAAAGAGGCGTAGAAACGACAGAGCTAAAAAAAAAAAGGGACCAATGAGCACCACAATCAGCGGAGTGGACGCAACAGAACGATTACTGACATTTTGGACGCCTTTTGCAAAGCGATCGTCACTAATGAGCCCTTCTCGTTCTTCTCTCTCGGCGTCGTCGAGCCATTTGATGCTTTCGTGGATAAACCGTCCGAGAACATCAACACGGACGACATCAGCAATGGTGGTTTTACCCCCTGTAGCGGGGTCAGTGACAATAGTCGTATCCTGGAGTAGGCGGCCGAGAAGATCAAAAGAAGGCAACGTCGGGGGAAGTTTCGTTAGGACGTCTAAATAGGGATAAGGTCCACGTGGCTGAACATTAGCAGTCAAGAGGGCCAAAAAAAGTTGGTAGGCTAGATTAGGATTATTAGCGACGATGGATGGCAGATCCATCGACGTTATCATAGGGGGTGACGTTAGGTTGGGTATCGCTGGGGTCAGGATCTGTCGTACGCACAAGTTGAGAGTGATTCCTGGTGAGTCACAGAAAGCACGCACCCGTTGTTCCGTGAGTGTGAGTACGCGGTCGCGAGCTGCTAGGAGCAGCTTCATACCTTGAATGATCCGCTCCTTCCTTGCGTCTTCTTCAGGTGTCGCTTTCTCTTCCACGACCTGCACCGGTGAGGGAGACTTGGGTTTAGGGGCCTGAGCGGGCATTTCATCCTCCTCCAGTTGGGCGGTGGCACCCCTGTAACACCGATATAAGAAAATCGCTACCAAAAGAGCAAACATGACTTACGACTCTGGCGTACTCGTTTCCGTAAAGTTTTCTTCATCCAAAAACAGATTCGAGGCTCTAAGCTCAGGGAGAAGAGGGGACCTGGTCAATGTACTCGGAGAATAGGGCCCAATCTACAAAAACGGTAAGCGAAGCGACTGACGAGGGACGAGAGGTGTGTACATCATTGCCATCCCCTTTCAGAATTTTCCAGAGGACCCAAACTAGTTGTTCATTGTCACTGAAGCCACCTTCTGCGGCAATCTTAATGGCATAACCTCTCTCCTTTAAGAAGGTAGCATACAGAGCAGACTTGAACGGGTTGAGCGAAATCGGGTAAGGAGCGTACATTGAATACAAGATGAACGAAACGAGAATACGTTGAGCGAGCTAAAGGCACAACAGAAGACGAACGTAGTGATGTGAGAAAGGGTCCATCGGCGCAAGTAAGGTGTACGAACTTCGACTGAAGAATTGAGAAGGGGTAGCAACGCGTCAAGCGCCAGCTGGAAACGCGCGGTAGGCTGTACGAGCTGAGAGAAAGCCTGTGCCGCTGTGGAACAAGGAAGGGTATAAGCGCGGACTAGGAGATGTGCAACTGACGCCCGGACAGGGTCCCCTGAACTGATCTGACCCGGAAAAGTTGGAGATAAGATATTTGAGGCTGATGAAGACTTTGGAAAGAGTCTCGGGCCAGCCATTGTCGGTGTACCCGGGCTGACCCTGCTCGCTGTCGGTAACGGCGACGAGGAGGTCATCGTCCATAACCAACGTCCAAAGGTCCATTGACCACTTACTTTCATCGTTTGCTTGTCCTTGTTTGTTTCAAGTGGCACTTGTGGCTGTGTACGCCAGACGAATCAACGGTGTTTGAGCGGTCACGGTATGTGTGCCGATTTATATCGGGTCCAGTGAGCCATTAGTATGGTAAAGACTGCCCGGTCGTAACGTCTCGCAGTCCCTTCTTCAGACTCTTGTCACGACCGCCCATCCACAGTGGCGGCAGGTTCAGATACCGAAGACCTCTCTGACTCGGAGATTCTAAGGTTCGGTTATCCGTTGTTGATAATCTTTATTTCAATTGATTTCGCTAATCCAAACCATCGCACAGGCTATGTTCGATTCCTACTTCATTGCCGCAGTTGCGCTTGTGATCGGTCTTGTAATTCTCAGGTGCGTCTCGAGTGACGCTCTTGGTGTTACTAGCGCTGATCCAATGATATGATAACTATTTATGATTTATGAATCTAAGATTCGTGGTTCTTCGATGGCGCAATCAAGCATTCTTCGATTTCTTGCGGACAGACAGCAGTCCCCAACACCAATACGGTCATGACCCCCCGAATGACTCTGACTACCGATCAATGTACCACGGCTTACAACTAGCGCCTGTCCCGGCGGCGTATCTCCCGGCGGCTCACAGGGTACGTGCTGCGGATACCGACGCACACGGTCGCCGGCTTGGCCCTGGCGGAGAAGTTCTGGGTGGAAAGGACCTTCTTCCCGCATATGACAATTTCGACAGACCGCCCAAGTATGTGCAAGCCGGTTGGTCACAACCAGGGCCTCCCCAACAACCTGTGGAACAATCCGCGGTGATGCCATCTGCCAATGGCGAGCAAAGTGGGACAGTACATCCGGACCACACATCAAGCTGTCCTCGGGACAATGAGGATCAGTCTATCAACAATACCGCGGGAGATGATGTCCCTGCGCCCCATCACGCACTTGCCTTGCCTAGTGGCTGACGGATCTTCACCTCTGTACTTTTTTTGGCGATGTTGCACTCCAATTTTTGTTCGCTTCTCAGGGGACTTGTGTTAATATTTCCACTAACTGACGCCCACCTCCTTCGTATTTCGGTCCGGTATATTCCATCATAATAGGCGATTACCAGGTTGGATAATTTCGTATGAAACCCAGAGTAATGAGAGCAAGGTCGAGTATTTCCGTTCTGGTTGGACCTGGTAATCTCATCGGATCACCGGCGATGATTCACCGCAGCTCGATACACGGCACTATCTTTGCTACTCGGTATATCACCGAAGTAAACTCGGACAGAAGATAAGATTAATTTCTACTTCTCTTGATCGAACACCACGGTCAAGTGCGCTGTAATCAGCGCTTCGGGGAGCTCGGAACGTGGCCTATTGTCTCTGGATATAAGTGGTCTCTTTACCCCTGGAATGTGAACGTTTTGAAGGCACGTCACATACGTTCGGGTTTTCTGTCACAAAAGCCCCAGTGCAAATTGGATCTGCACGTAAATGGGGAAAGCGGTGCCCGATGTTGGGTGCAAAGAGCCCACAAACCGCGATTAGCTGCCAGTACTAATGTGCCGTGAGCCGGAATGAGGTGGAGGTATGTAAGCTCCGAGGCGATCCGAAATGGCGTAGTGGAACGACATGTGGCTGTGCTTCTCCTCGAGACAATTGGATCCACGCCATACTGAGCCTACACATGACAAAAAGACTGTCAAGGCTTCAGACGGGTCAGGAATTCGCCATTCCTCTCCGTACCTTGCCTTGGGGATTTTTCACCCAGCATGCTCCGAGTTCGCTCTACCTGTCTCTCTTGGATGGTACTGTCACTGTGTCACATGAACTAGCATCAGTGGATACCTCCCAGAAAAACGGAAAGGATAATAGAAGCGAGGTACAAATACAGGTCCACAAGGCAGACAAATCCCGGTGACACTATCCGCCTTGTGGACCTGAATTCGGACCTCGCTTCGCAATATCATCCTTTTTGTTTTCGCTGACCAGGTCCGAGGAGCATGGAACGTATATATATAAGCGTCGCAAGACGCCTCCACCAGCGTTCTACCAGTGGCCTCCTTCTCTAAGAATATCTGCGAGGTTCCTGCGACACATCCCTGCATCCCACGCAAAAATGGACGTGTTCTCCGCCTTCGCTTTCTTGACATCCGATTCCCTTGCTGCGTCAGACCAGGACGCAGCGGAAACACCAACCGACAACTCTAACAATTTTTCGCCAAGTACCAACCGGTGTGTCGTTGCATAAACTACCCATATTGTGAGCACTCTTCCCCGAGTCAGGAACTGTAAACTTAGCATTGGTTTCAAACAGTCCTATGCCTTCGTCTTTTGCAATCACTGTCGCGTGCATTGTCGTCGCCATGCTTTATCCAAAATTCATTTCCATTCCAGCTGTACCAGCGCAACTACGACATCATAAGCGTCCTTTCCGGATCATCACGCGCAATATACTGAGCGATACAGCAGTCCTGCGCTCTTCGTCCTTCCCAAAAGTCCTTGCCGCGAATCGATGAACCTTCATTTCTACCTGTATTCGTTTTTCGCCCGGCAGTCATGTACCATTGATCTGGCTGCGGACGACTGTCGGTGTTCGAATGGTTCTCATCTTTTTCGTCCGGAGACGGACACTTGCTACCTTACCTGCTCCAGGTGACTTATTTATGGGGAATCATGGCAACTCGTTGGGAAGTTACCGTTCGTTTTAGGACCTTGATGGGCAGTGCGCTATTCCTTCGATTCATTGTAACATAGATGATCTTCACGCACCGTCCTTGTTGACGTAATGCGACACCTCTGCTTTCGTCTGGACGCGTGTCTTGAGTAAGATGGGTTACTACTGGTGCCACGATGGAGAAACAAGCCAGAGGGTCAATCCCTTCTAAAGGTCATATAATGGAACCTCGTGCCCGTTTGCAACTCGATCGTCCCCCAGCCGCACTGACAAGATTAAAGGTCGCGGAATGATCCGTTGTCTTGACACCAACCGCTTCCGCTATTTCATACTTCATGTTAATTTACACAGTCGCGCCCTGGAATTCAAAGGGTTCACTCCCGAGTCCGAGGTTATGACTCGGGCTGACAATGACAATAAGGCTAGTTCATTGAAAACGTGTCCGTGCCCATTGGTCCCTCCCTCATCTTGGCGCCGGCCATGTTCGCGGTGCTTCCATTCCGGTACCGCATGCAGCGACACAAAATACCGCGTCTGCTTCTTGTCGGTGCTATTTCGGTGGAGGCGGCTGGTATGATAGATACTTGCCCAGCGAAGTGTCCCGAGCACTCTACGTATGCACCCTCGATGCGCTGATGACGAGTTATTGCTATCCCAGAGGCCACTCATGGATAGGTATGGAATGCTTGCCCTTTTGCGTCGCTCACACCTCATGGCCGTGGCCTATCACAACTTGCTGGTAGTTTGGTGTTGCGTTCCCAATTTCCAATCATGACCTCGAGAGTCAGCATTTTCGTGAACCATGTAGCTATCTGACCTCCCGCTCTCGTCTCGCCCCCTATCAAGTTGCCGTTGCTGTCTGGCACCCTGATTATCCAAACATCTCGGATATGCATGTTTGAGATAGCAGAAGGGTTCGCCGTAATGTTACCAGATTATCACCCAGAACCTGCGATTGAGAGCATGGTACGCCATCCGTTCCAATACGACCCAGAGCCAAGTAACATGAATAGCTTCATCGCCCGGCAGCTCGATGTTGCTTCCATTCTTATAGTACATTCTTACTGGCAATCGAGGAGGACATTGAAGAAGAAATGGCGTTGCGACAAAGGACGTCGATCAAACGCGAGGGCGCGGGTCATCGTTAGCCTATTTAGCTACATTTACAGGCACTTTGCCCGTCTCGGAATTGACCTTGCTTTGCGAATCGCCGTCTCGCCTCAGGACAAACGACAGAAGATGTCACGTCAAAAAGACCCACTGGCAGTGTATGGGCTAGTATGGCTGGCCCCGCCACATACACGAGTCATGCCCGGAATACACACCGCGAAGATGCGTGTGATATCTCCGTCTGTTACCTTACCGCAAGCTGTGCACAAACAATGAAGATAGAACCCAAGGCCGAACGCAAACCATGAAATGGGCCGTATTGTGAGCTGAGATGAGGTGGGGGTAAGGTCCGGCATGATCCGAAAATGGCAAGTGTAGTGTTCGAGAAGACGCGTGGCTGTGTGCTCAAGACAATTAGAGCCGATTCATACTCGGTCCAACTCTCGCACATTGTAGGCTCGCACAAGACCAAGAGCTTTCCATGGCCCTCGCTTACCGGACGGTCCATCACACCTGTCCCCGACTCTGACAGCTTTTTCCCGCCTGCGTGTTCCTAGTTTTCTCCATTCTGGTTGCTTTGCATGTTGGTGTTGCAGGGCTCGTGTTCACGTTCGCACACATCAAGTGGTGGCTTCGGGGTTTGTTCGGCCCGCGCACCTCCATTCGCACTTGACTCCGTTACGAGTCAACACTCTTTTGTTCTCGCAAATGGAGCCGTATGACCCAGATGGAGGCTGAGAAGCGCAACGGTTCGTTGTCCCCATGGTAAGAAGCCGGCATTTCTGTAATCGCACCATAGACAATAAACAAAATCTATTATTGGCACCGACCGCCGGTATATCCGCCTAATGCGAGGAGACCACGAACTTTATCATCATTACTGAAGGCCGTTCCCTGTTAATTGTCTTCTCTGGCTGCGGCCGACTCAGAAGGTCCAAGCAAAACGTATATATACCAGCTCTCGAAATGCTTTCATCAGCGTCATCCAGTTCGTCTTGGTCTCGCAAAAGCTCCTGCAACCTCTCTGCGACACATCCTTCACACCATACCTAGCAATGGACGTACTCTCCGCCTTTACTTTCTTGACATCCAACGCTCCTACTGCGTCAGACCAGGAAGCGGCCCAAATACCGACCGACAACTCTAACAACTGGTCGTCGTGTAACAATTACTGTGTCATTGCATAAATCACCCGGTGGTACCCACATCGTGAGCACTCTTCCTCGAATCTTCAGGGACTGTAAACTTAGCATACGCTTCCAACAGTCCTATTTTTTCGTCTTTTGCAACCATCGTCGCGCTCATCGAGCATCGTTGTCGCCACGTTTTATTCAACCTTCGTCTCCATCTGCAACTGTATCAGCATGCATTTGTTTTCCATCTTGCAGCCACGCGCCATTGATCTGGCTGTAGGCAAACACCCTTCGTTCGAGTGGCTTTCACCTTTTCGTTGGAAGACGGACATTTTCTACCCTACCTGTTCCGGGTAATTTATTTATGGGTTAGTGATCTTGGGTATCAGGGAATCGGGGCGATTCGTTAGGAAGTTGCCGCTTGTTTGGAACCTCGACGGTTATTGCACTACCTCTTCACTTCGTTGTAACTGTAGACCACACACACACCCTCCTTGTTAAATGCGAGACCTTTCTTCTGCTTAGCTATTTTCTGGATCTTGGTGGCCCGTGCCAAGCTTTGAGACGTGTGATCATTCATGTGCAGGAACAATAGCCACGAACCCGACTTTTCGAGCTCGATGATTTCATGTCCTGCAATACGGTTTGTCCTGGCATAAATAGATACGATCCGTCGGCTTCTCCGGCACATGATCCGGGCACGGTAAACGTTGTGTCTGGGTTTTCGACTCAATCCCCATCTGAAAAGAGGCCATTGCTATGACCGCCATCTATAGCCTTGTTCGCGGTGTCGAATGATACCATTTTCGTTTCTACTCCCGAGTCGGAGGCTGAGGCTCTATGACTGGTTCAAACTGTATTTGGTTGTCGCCGCCTGGGTATCCAAACATTCACACGCGGCCCCATCCTCGGGCGAACCCTCCGAGTCTACGTTACTGTGTTCACCCCTCTCTGACCCAGACCCCTCCCGTGGTGGTCCATCCACTTTCTCCAACATACGTTCGTCGGCTCGGCATTGATATTGGCAGGTCTTGCACATCCTTCAGCATCCTTGTCTCGCGTGAGGACTGGTGACACCGGTCCACGTGCGAGAACAAATAACTTTCAAAGGACCAGGCGATGGTCGAATATCGTGTCGCGACCAAGTCGGAACGCGTGTTGTGAGAACATGGACCGGGGCAATTCGCCCACGTCGCTGTCCGTCTCTTGAGGACCCGTGTATGTCGTGAGTCGTTGACGTGCCTTCTCGTCGCAGGAAGTTACTCGACTTTGTGGACAATGAGACAAGCGCCTTGTCAGGTCCAGAGATTCAGATGGTGCCGATTTGAAGTTTGTATTTATACCGCCTATCCACATCGAGAGCCGTGTGTCTCGCTCGACACGTCCAAGAACGCTCGTCTTCCGACCCACGCAGGCGACGGCGTTACAAATTTCTTCGCTTTCGAGCGCAACTAGTAACACCTTTGTATGTCGCTCTCCCTCGGGCAACAGCTCACCGTTCGATTCACGTCCCAAGAGGTCACGGCGCACGGTTACCCCACTGACATCCTAAGTCTGCTCTACGGGGACAGGCCTACCTCGCGGTCGTGTTGGGGGACGCTGAGGTCCTCCAGACGTTCGCTTTTCCAAAAATCGACCCCGCCTGACCTCGATCCGTCCTTCCCAAGGTGACCGATGACGCAAGATGCTGTACGTGCGCGCCCAAGTCCCAGCGGAGCGCCAGCTCCCCCACGAGAGCCTCACCCGGTCCTCAATCCGAAATTATTGTGGCAAAAACCCTCCCATCGCACAGACCGCCAACGTCGCCTTTTGCTTTCAAGTTGTGTACCCTTGGCTCGATCGCGGCCGCAGCTACGGTCCGACGTCAGTCCCGGCCCGAGCGCGATCGCCCGCAGTGCCTGTCTTTTCCATCCGATACGGTTTGGTATATTTGTCGACGCCTCGGGTTCTGGATCAGGGGCCTTTGCGTGTCCGGTGACCGCCTGCAGCCGAGGGGTAGCGGCCACTGATACACTAATTTGCCGTCGACGTCACAGGGGGACGGTGCGCGGCGATCCGTGCCCGCCGTGGGTCGGCCTCGATAAGACGAGTTACGACGATGAAAGGTAAGGTATGATATACCGTATAGTGACACAGGCTGCACGCGTGCAGACGTGCCTGCCGTCGTCGTCGACTTCGAATGAGGAGGGAGGATCGACTGCACTGAGGTTGGATGTCACTATGCACCCCATGTATACATCTCCAGTCAGGGGTAGTAGCGAGACGAGTACAGATGTGATAGCGACGATAGCAACACAAGAAGGCAATGTCTCTAAATTGATCAGACCGTTTGGTACGAAGGGGTATATGGTGTATGCGACCAAGGCATATCATGTCCACATCCACACATGTGTGCTTGACTTGCAAAAACTCGTACGACTGCCAGCGTCGAGTGATCAATTAGTCCAAGAATCTAGAAAGAGCGTGAATAAAAGCATGAGGAGAAGGAGGAAATCGACATACAACTTATCAAAAAGGCGATATCTGTGCGATTGATTGCCCACTTGCAACGATATGGCGTCACTACGACGAATGAGCATATGGCACGGCATGATTAACAGAGGGAAGCCTACATTTGGAAGACCATCCACCGCCTTCAAAGGAGAGCCACATTAGCGCGAACAATAGAGTCACGATAAGAGCATACCGGGGAATCATGCATCCTCGGCACCTTACAAATGTATGCGCCAGATGCAATGAAGTCGCCATTTGGAGAGTAGGCGACGCAGAGCATATCCCGTGGGAAAGAGTACCGTGCCACCTCCCTCGTGCTTGCCAGATCCCAAACATACACCGTGTTTCCACGTACGCTGGCCAGATAACGACCATCAGGGGAAACCGACATGCAGATGTACGGCCACAGGTTCGGTGCAGCGATGCCAGGTGCGCGATCACGCCAGCTGTGTATCTGTGCGCCGGTGCGGGCGTCATACATCATCAGCGACCCGTTGGCAAGGTTGTTGGCGACGACGTGCGTCCCGTCCTTGGTCCACTCCAACGAGTGTGCTCGGTGCTTGATCTCGAGCGAAGGCCGTCCGCTCGCTAGATCCCAAACCTGAATGCAAACGCCACATGCCGCCAGCCGCGTGTCATCCGGGGAGAATCGCGTGCATCGGGTATTCCCTTTCCGAGGATCGAGTGCGCAAACGCAGTTCCCGTCCGTGGCGTTCCTCACCTCCAAACTGTCCGACATGTACTCCCTCTCGAACGCGTACGCCAGCAAGCGCGTGTCACTACTAAAATGGACGACACAGAGGCAGCGACTGATGGCAGGTTTGTCGAACGTATGCTCGATGCGGCGTGTGTTGCTGTCCCAGATTAAGACTTGACCGCCATCTCTGTAAGTACCGCCTGTTGCGAACTTTTTTCCGTCGGTGGAGACGGCGACGGTGGTAAAGTTGGTGAAGAAACCGCCGCGGATAATTTCACCTTCGCGGGTTTTCTCCTTAATGTTCCATATCTGTAACCCTGAACCAACGACGGCGATTAATCTGGAACCATCCGGCCAGAAAGCGAGACAAGGTATGGAAGCCCTCTTCTCGGGGATGAGCTCTTCGGGCTGGAAGTCAACAGACTGGGAGGATGCCATTGATGTAGATGGGACAAGATCAGGAGAGAGTTGCATGATTCCAGTCGGTTTGGCCAAGCGAGCAGATGTAGCTCAGCACCGCCACACCAACCACACCCATTACATCATAACCCTTGGACAACTGCCAGTGCTGCCACATTGCAACTGCGACCGCTGTTCCATCACCGGTATGAGACCACCCCGGCTTACAGGACTACGCGCATGAGCAACGGAAGTTAAACTCAATCAGACGTTCGTTGTTGCGGACATTGTGTGCCATGGGCGTGAATACACTCATCCGATCATCGGATCTGACTAAACAAGACCGGCGGTGACCAATGACGCCGTGGCATTTGTGTCAGCGTCGAGTTGGTTGAATACCGTCGTCTTGCTTTACCTAGTGTACATTCCCATCAACCGATGATCGTACGATCAAATGTGGCGGATACTCACCAAGTGTGTCGCGGGCACCACTTCTCTTGAGCGAGACAACCCTTGCACATCATCACATTTCCTCACTACCACGCAACTTACCACGACAAAGGATACATCGGTATTCAACCGCCTTACCCCGCCTTCGCCCTACTTCTCGGACGGGAACGTCATCACGGGGCTTCAAAGGCGGATAGCCCGTCGGCGCGTTCATATCACGACAACTCAACTTCGAATCCGTTGTATCAGCGCAAAACGCTGGCTCCCTACCTGGACATCTGAGCATTTAGTACTAGTAGGCCATCAGAAACTCACTCGGAGTCTGGGGTCCAACGTTCATGCATGAGTGACTGGACGAGCGGAACGGAGTGAACACCCGAGCCGCCAGGATTCCGGGAAATATCCTACCCCACACCGTGTCGTCATAGATGTACCTATGGTTGTACGGCAGAGCCAGTCGGACCTCGAGGAACGGCTTCCTGCGATCGCCTCGTCAGCGTCATGCCACCCTTCCCCTTGGTTCGTGTCCCTGTGCAATTCAGGCTCAAACAAGTCACAGACCTGTCGTGACGACACCGAGTCTATCCACTCGTTGCTTGACACTACCTTACGTGGCCCCCAATGACAACGCCATCCGCACGGCATCGGCCGACTTTGGATGGACGCCCATAGTTACATACAACGCGTACGTTGACAAACGTGATCATGGTTAATGATAGCATCACGCTCAGAACGAGAACCCATAACGAGCAATCATCAGATGTGTGTGTGGTGCCGGTCATGATCATTCCTTTCCGAGGGGTACCTTTCCGAGGGGAACGAACGGCGTTCTTGTACGGACGTGCATCGTTATCGCCGCATTTTACAGTAAGTCACGGTCATACGACGGTACCCCCTTTTCGACTCGGCATCCGAACTCCCGTCCTTCGGACGAAAAGTCACTTCGCATCTTCCCTGGGCGACGACGAACCATGTGCATCGGTTTCTCGAACTCCCAACTGCGGCTGCGGGTGGCTGACAATAGCGTCCGTTTTCACGGAGCGCGGGGTACACCAGGCACGGCGTGCGTGATCTTCCCACTACCCGGTCATTCAACCCATTGTTCCGCGTCAGTGATTTCCCAGGCATCGGAAGGTTTATGCCGTCCAACACGCCAAGTAAAATAGAATGTGAGAGAAGCGGTCGACCTCGCGTGTGTGATTGACGGAGTCGAGGGTGATTACAAGTGTGGTAAGTAACAGCTCCGTATTGGCAACCATCGCGGGAACGAAAAAAAACGCACATGAATCGTCAACTATGCAAACAACACATCCGTGCCTGAGAGTTACCCAGGCAAAGACGGCGAAGTTCTAAGGTATAACGTACTCGTAAGAGGGCAAGTCCACGCGGTATGTGTGTTGAGGGGAATGGGTTCAACCATGTAGAGTACAATCATGCTGGGTCTTCATGACTCGATGCGTCAGTCTCATCATGCTTCACAGCGGCTTCAACAACTCCAATCTCAATCACTGGTGGTCCATTCTCGTCACTGATATGTTTCTGTGACGCATTAGGCATTGCGATAAGAACTGCAACCCGCACAGCAGGCGTAGTTGTCGCTGGTGGCGATGGGGAGGGTGAAGATATCACTTGATCAGCTGTCGGAGTGGCGGTCGTAGGCTGTGGCAAAGAGGGTGACCGCCTTCTTGTAAAGGGTCGTACAAACCGTGGAGAACGTGACAAGGGGTCTACGGGATCTTCCGCGGGACTAGAAGTGGGCCCCTGAGGCGGTGACGTTGGCGGATTGATATATGCGGCGTAGAAAGGCTAGGTTCGGAATTCAACCGAACAAGTTCAGTGGGCGTGCCGAATGCAGCATGGAGCGACCTACCGTGATATCCCCCCACTTACTCTTCTCGCTGTCCTCGCTTTCGCCATCGCCATCGCTGGCATGCAACCAGGCCTCCCAGAGTTTCGGTTTCTGGCCAATGTCTCGTCGTCTTCTCCCTCCCGACGTATTTAAGCGCTGTGGTATCCATGTCCCTGTACGGATAGCCTCCTCCACTAGGCGCTGGTGGCGACGACGGAGAACGAGGCTCCGAATGACGATAGCGGACGATACTGAGAGGAGGAGGACAAGGGTAGCTACGAGTGCCGTGTACGATAAGTTCGTGGGGTCAAGAGGAGTACCCATCAGGGGATTGACAGAGGACGACATGGCAATGGGTAACAAGCGAAGAGTGAAAGTCAATGCCAAGTGATTGTGACGGTGGGAGATCACGGCGTAATGTGCTCACCGAGAAATGTATATACTGTGAGCGGAGGAGTGTATGTGTTTTGAGCGGACATGTGGGTACAAAGGAACCATGCAATGAAGGGTCAATTATTGATATGTATGGTCGATCAAAGGAGTGAAGAAGATTGGTTATAATGTATCACGCCGGGTGGCGAAACCATGTGGAGCCGACATATAGGTGCATCAAAGGCAGAGAGCGGTGATTTGCCAGGTGAAAGCGCATGATCCATGACAGTCAGTGTGAAAATCGGGTGCAGTCAAGGAGTAGCTGGATAGCTGGGTGCTCACGGTACAGGGTGGCATCGGCTGTAGGGTCGCTCGTTCCCCCCGACGAAGGTGACGAGGTGGGAGGCGGACTTGGTGGTGAAAAGGACGTGGTGAATGTGAAAGACGTCGTGGCCATGCTGGAGACCAGCTATAGAGGGCTGTAAGGCGCGTGAGCGAACTGCGTGGGCATATTAATACACGTCCGAGGGTATAAGCACAACCGGAAAGTCGGCAAGGATTAGAAAATGAACTTGCCTTGTGGACGACGACTGCGCCAGAAATACAGAGGGTGGGTATGAGAAAGAAAGAGAGAAAGAAAGAAAGCGCGAGAGAGGGCTGGGCCCAATTAATGGCGCCGTGACACGTCGTGGACTCGGATGGGAGAGTTACGAGTCGGGGCTGTGGTATTAAGAGATCCTGATTCATAACCCTAACCTAACTCGGATCACCCGATCCGATAGCTCCTGTCGGACATTTCTTCAATCTCCGAATAAATACAGGGCAACGGCTGAATCGGCCCAAAGGGATAAAGGTTTCTACAAAATGTGATAACGAGTTGTGCTCTTCCTACACGAAACGCAACGCCGCAAACGGCACGCGCGCTCGCGGAACCAAAATCATTTCATTTCGACAAGACGCTGACACTCCAAGGTCGACATATGTTGACAAGTGCCCGGTCTTCCGTCGGAATGTCTAGTACGTACCAGTACTAGATCGCATGCGTAACTACCATCTTGATCTCTGTGTAACCTTGCGCCATGGCTATGCCTTAATCATGATAATCGATTCATAGGGACTCTACGAGAAATTTGCAGTGTCGGTTTACAACATGCAACGAATACGATGCAACTTCGGTGCTCACATCCATGGGTACTGGTAGGTGACCGGATTTCAAACGTCAGGCACCCCATCTCCATCTCCTCCCCGGCGGCAAATGTTGTCGGGACATGAACATTACAAGCCGTGATCGGGTACGAGTACTGCATGTCGAGTTTACCTGTCCGATCTGACATCGGTGGCAGTATCGAATTTGCAAGGTGCGAGCATGGCATCAAACAGTTTCAACACTACGCCTTCGCTAGGATAGACTCTAAGCCAGATTGCTGAGGTTCAACCTTGTTTTTGACATCACGCACCGGCCATCTTCCGCTTATCCGATGCTGTAGACCCGGACTTCGCCTCCTGGCCTGTGCGCACTGCACATCAACTCAATTACGTGCTCGACTTGTAATGTGGCGCAGCAGCTCCGGGTCGTCCTCGCGCATGGATACTAGTACGTTTGCATTGCCGACCGTCGGCTTCAGGCCCGTGCGCACAGGGGTACTTGAGCTAACGTCCTGAGGACTTGTCCGCGCCCTGTCCACCGCAGTTCGTCCCCGGAGAGAAAAAATCTCACCTGCTCCCATCGAACACGCAGTCCGTCCAAATCATTCGGAGCGTTCGTCCAAGAAAGAGAACTTGAGCTGGTCGGGTGATGCACAATTCTTGTGCGCTCAATGTCCTCGGCTATCACGGACAAGGTAAATGAATCGTACTGGGATTCATGCGTCCCCCGTCACTGCCTTTTCTTCTACGTCTGGCATATGTGATGCACGCGCAATGCCTGCGTGTACAGTGCCCATCACGTCGTGCGCTTCGGTGGTAGAGAAAAGTGGCAATGGTGTTGTCCGCGACTTTTCCCTTGCACGACTGGGGACGCATCAGTGGCACCTCCTAGGTCTTCGAGGCCCCACTAGGCTCCTCCAACATCGTTCCGCACAAGGGGTCCCGATGGCACCAGCTGCACGCTGATCATCAACCTCGGACACACTTGGTGACATCTTCCGAGAGGTCCAAGATACATTGATTCTGCTGCCAACAATCGTATAATCATCTGTGTCAATACCATGGTGAATCGTTACAATATAATATTGGACCGTTCAGCTATTCAAAGTCCATCCCTGCGAGGGCCGGATTATCTTCATGGCGCCCTGTGTTACAAAGGCGCCCCTGCACGCCGTCGAACGATTTTCCTGACATTGAATTAGGGTTCAAATTTACGGGTGAGAACTAGCCTAAAACAGCTACGCAGCCACACGCCGGGTTGCCTCAAGTTCAAACTTGATAGACCCGCTCGGTCCGCGGTTTCGTTCGAAAGGCTCCTGGGCGAAGAAGCTCTTCCCATCCCCTTCGTCGCAGATATCGTAAATTGTATTGCACATCCTCGATGGGGTAAAGCGGCTTCCTGTCCCCGCATGGCGAGCTCTGGTGTGTCGACTGTAATCGGTGCCACTCTCCCCGCGGACGGCTTTCGCAGCGTCAACTCGACACAGATGCCGTGGAAGCCGTCATACTTCTATGATCGGTCGATAAGCTTCACGCTGGTGGAACCACTCACGGGGTCGACGATGGAGTTCCGAATGAGGGCAACAGCGCATCTGTTGGCCGGGGTATAGCCGTACATGCCTTCGTGAGAAAGGTGAAGAACGTTGTTCTCCTGCTCGGAAGTGCATTAATTGTCAGGGACAGTGAAGGCTTGGACGATAACGAATCGACCGGGGAATTGATGGTTGTAATGAAGAGCGACGTGCGTGTTTGCGAGCACGATGAGACCAGGATCTGTATGTCGAGGGCCGAATGTGGATCGTCTGCTGGGCTAACTACCCGTGAGCAATGACACTGGATACACACATTAGTGACGACCCGCCTCTTCAACGTGGAACTTGGGGAACTTGTAGAAGATGCAGGTGCGCGAATGTGTTGAGACCCTATCGAAAGGAAAGGTGAGCGCGCATAAAGGCATTCTCCAACATGAAGGCACTCTCCGGGATCAAGTTTCACCGCGCGGCCCTCTGGATCCACTACAGGCACGTCCGGGTCGATAATGTCACACGGCGTTCCCGACTCTGCATCCACAGGAACTTCCAAGCGTTTTCTACGAGGATCGGAAGGAATAGGCTCAACGCGTCCGCGACGCCAACGCACCATCGTGACGGGTCTTCCGTGTACAGCAACACGTCCACGGGCCATTTTCCTTCGTCAAAAGTTCCTGTCGAGCTATCCCGCTGGAATTCTTCCTCCTGTTCCCAGATGACCTGCGGGCTGCGTGCTTCTGGATCGGCACTGCCTTCATACAGTGCGAACCGCCGCAAGTATTTGCACACAAGGAGCCAACTCCCACAGATAATTCAGAGAGGGCCACCGGCGTCCCCATCAGAAGGGGACGTGAAAGCGCGACACGGATCGTAGGGGCCGCGCTCGACTGTACGAGTGCTTTCTCGAAAGAGGCATTAGTAGGGAGTGGTTTGCGAGGTCGAAGGAAGGGTATATTCGTATACAAGGCCTTCCAACCGTTGGGATCATGGGCAACAGCCTGGAACCACTTCGAAAACCCGGATTGATCCAGAGTGGGTATGTGCTAGACCGCCTGAAATTTAACTGTAAGCCAATCGTGCGCCATCGGACGAGGTCTCGGACGGCCATGTAGGAGAGAATCGACGAGAAAAGTTCTGCTGAGAAAATGCCACCCTCAGACTGGTCCCCCAAAAAGGCGAATTTGGAAAAGCACCTTGCTTGCATTGCAACGAGTTTCATTTGCGAAGCAAAGCTACTACAGTTTACAATGGAGTCCTACGTTCCCTCACGGATGTTGCCCTCCGGAATTAAACTTCTTTATCGTGGACGTTTTGCACACGAACCACCTTGCTTGCCGAGCAAGATTATGTCACCGCTCACTAGTGTGCCAGGGAAATGGCATGCAATCTCACCCAAAGATCCTGCAAGGCAAAAGAGATTCTTTTTACTCTTCGACTTCGGTCATTAGCGCAAAATGAGATCACGTCCCAGGTTGTAGGATCGCTGTATCCTCGCAGTATGACATTAGGGAACGAAGAGAGACTACGAGATCGCACACAATCAGCCTTATGAGACCAACGAACTCGTTGAAACTCACTGACGATAGTGACATCCGGGACCCTATGCGACGGCATTTTCAGGATCAGTGGGGAAGTAATTTGGGTCACACTTTCAACTCGTGTACCAGAAATAAATAGGTCACGATACCCACTTCGGTACACGACCTGAAAGTGCTCGTCCAATCGAGACAAAGGCCACCAGGTGATGGCGTCAAGTTGACTCTGACAAAAACACGACTACAACAAAACCCACTTCTTGCACTAGAACGACAGAACCGAACAAGGCAGATCCTAACCACGCATCCCCGTACACAACGACAGCGATTCAAACAAAGTACTCTTCAACAATTGACTTGAGCTGAGGCGCTACCCCTGTCAACACCTCGATCGTTTCCCTCTGCAATAATGACACAGTCAAAAACGTTACTGTGATATCGCAGGGATACGACTCACCCAAACGTTGTCCTGCATCTTCTTTCCATCCTCACTCATCACGAAATCGGACGGTTCGACGACCGATGCTTTGCTAATAAATGCCCCTTTCATTCGGTCTTCGTTGTTTCGCTCGCCGATCGCAGCATATACAAGCTGCCGACTGCCCTGCTCTGATGTCCAGGCCAAGGAAAACTCCATCAAGATCCCAAGCAGGGTCACAGGCCGATCTCGCCTTAAATTGGAGTAGCAGAAGCCAGGACACACAGCATTGACGGTTAATGGAGTGATGGACTGCAATCGGTCCTGCAAAGCACGGACGAAGAAGACATTCAAGACTAAGTAAGTTTGTACGGTGAGAATGCGTCAACAATTGGGGAATAATGAAGGCGGAACAGGATCTCACGTTTAGATTCATTGTATCGACTGGCCATAGCTCTTGAAACTGGATGTGAGCGAGGCTCGGCACTTTCGAGAAAGAGGGATAACCCACGAGGTTGGGCTATTGAACAATGCTATCGGATTTTGTGATCCCTTGATCTCTTCCGGGATGGCCAGCCAATGGTGAACCGAGCTGGCAACGACAACCAAACGAGAGGTGCTCGCAAACCTCTTGCCCGTGTCTACCAGGTGAGGTAGGAGCAGTAACGACAGGAGCGCTGTGCCAAGGTGATTCACTTGAAGGCTATACCGTCGACCACGACCCTAAGCTGTCCGGCACATGGGCGATCCCAGAAGACTACTCACGTCCGTTCCCAGCCATCGCTGGTCTCCTCGCGCTCCATGGGTGCTATTCCGGCGTTCATGACGAGTATGTCCAGACGGGTGCATTCCCGCCGAAATCTCTCCGCAAAACTCGTCACGGAAGAAAAATCAGCGAGGTCCACTTTCCAGAGCTCGCTCGACTTGGATCCGGTGTCCGATGCGATCTCTTGAACGGAGGGAATGAGTCGAGGACACATCCGACATGAAACAGAGAACGAACCAGCAAGGGTTGCGTTGCCTTTGCTCTCGCTGCGACAGGCCAATATAAGCTTGGTGGGGTTCATACGTGTGAAATGTTTTGCCGCTTCAAAGCCGATGCCAGCGTTGGCACCGACGACGAGTACCGTCTTTCCAACCAAATCCGTGGTCTCGACGGGGGGTACCTTGGACCATTGGCTGGTAACAAGTCGGAAAAACGATAGCTGCATGGTTGGATCGGTGAGGTGCTTTTCGGAGAGGTTGCAAAAAAAAAGATAACACACGTTGGTGTATTATATGTAGATTCAGTTTGGGTGTGCCGGATGAACGCGCACGCGTTCGGTGATGCCATTTCCTTTGAATTTGAATGATACCATATGGCAGTTAAAACTCTCTATGTTATCAAGCAGCTCAGCGGAACGTGGTAGTCGCGTAAAGATGCTGAGTCACGCTGTCACGGCGGCTAGGTCACCGAACCGTGTGGCTCGGATCGCACAAGATAAGCCATGACAATCCGAAAAACTTACATGCGGTGCGATGTATTATGCGATCTATCCAAAGACGCATATGTGGTGAGGTGATACATATAGATGGGAGGTTGGCTGCCGATACACCAGCAGACCGACTCAGAGGGACAGCCGATCCCCCTGCATTATCATCGTGTCCTGGATGAGCCTCTGATCATCGTACAGTTCTTGAGCTTGATGCATGGTGACCGGCATGACCACTTGGATTAAACATAGGCGCAGGGACCTATGGAAGAACTGGGACGTGTTGTCAGTGTCCGCGTTGACAAAGCGACATAATAGGTACATCGTTGATTGTATATAAATCAAAGAAAAAAGTGCAATGACTAAGTCATCCTATTCAAAGTCCATTACTGTGAGAGTGTGATTGTAGACGTAGAAAAACCGTCCTCGCAGGCCGTCAAATGATTTCGCGGCACACACAGGCAATGTCATACACGAGAACGGGCTTAAGACAGCCACGCAGCCGTCCTGCGTCGCGTCGAGCTCAAACTTGGTGACGCCCCTGTATGTGAGGCATTTAAAGGGGCTCTCGATAAAGAAACCCCTTCCGTACCCATCGTCGCAGATATTGCGAAAAATGTCGTTGGCTTCCACGTCTTGGATGTAGAATGGCTCTATTTCATTTGTCACTGGCATGACGATTCGGAAATCGGATCTTTTGACTGTAATGGGTGACACCCCCACTGGAGATGGCGCATGTAGCGTCAACTCGGTGCAGTCGCCGTTGAAGCCACCCTTAAGTGATCGTCGGAATAACTTCACGTTGGTAGAACCAGTAACGGGGTCAACGATGGAGTTTCGAATAATAGCGACGAGGGTGTGGGTTGTGGTGATATCACTGTCTATTCCTTCGTGAGAGAGGCGAAGAACATTAGTCTCCTCGACGGTGGACCGATAGTCGGGGACAGTGAAGGCCTGAATGACAACTGCAGAGGTGACGAAGCCAGTGTGGTGAAGAACGATGATATGCGTGTTTGTGAGCACAACATTAGCTCTACGATCCTCACGTAGGAATTCGACGCGGGATCGTGTGCTAGACTGATTGTTTGTGAACAACGATATACGATGCACATGTAAGTGACGACATACCAGTGCAATATCGATCTCAGGGAAGCTATAGAAGATCCGCGTACGTGTATCAAATACTAAGCATCGAGCTTCTATCAAAAGAAACGGTGAACGGGCATGGATGTCCTCCCCACATATTCGTATGGGGTGCATTGGACCATCTCTAGGAACGTCCAGGACGACGGTATCACACGGTTCTCCAGAATCCGCGTCCACATGAACCTCCAGGAGTGTACTATGACGGCTCATCAATAGCTTCAGTTCAAAATAGATGTGATACCAACGTACCACCGTGGTGGATACACCATGGTCAGAGATATATACACGAACCACTTTCCATCCTCAAATTTCCCTACGGTGCAATCCCATTTGGATTGCTTTTCCTCCTGTTCCCAGATGACCTGCGGGGGTGTCCTGGCATCGGCCCTGATGTCGTAAAATACGAACCGCCGCCACTCCTGGCACGCCAGGAGCCACCTACCACCGATGATGTCGGAATGGCGGCGTGGGCATGTATCACATGGGATCTGGAAATACGAAGAGACTTTTAGGGGTTGCGATGTCCATGAATGTGCCAGTCGCGCGGATCGTATGAGCGTGTGTTCGGAAGAGACGTCGGGGGACGGCCTAAGGAAGGGTGCGCCTGCACGCAAAGTTTCCCAAATCGCGGGATCATGAGTAACGGTCTGGAACCACTTCGAAACCTGGCAGCGATGGTAAGCGTAAATGGGATGTGGCAGCGGAAATAAACTAACCGTGCGCCATCGCACAACGTCCCGAATGGTTGTATAGGACAGAACCAGCGAAACAAGTTCTGCTGGAAGGACACGCTGGGCATTCATCGTAGTTGGGCTTCGACGTTACGCTGACACGCGACCCTTTCTTTTCTCGCCGAGGGGTGAACCAAAATAGGAAACGATCCTGTAACGTGCGACTCATGATCAAAACTGCGTTGCATCATGGACAAGGACTCTAGCATCGTCTATTCGACGGGCACGACGTGACTGGCAATGACAAGGACATGAAGATGTCGACCGGGGAGGAGCAGGCAACCAGCATACTTTTAAGATCCGCATCCCCTCAATCCCGGCCGCAATCACAACTTGAACAGCTCTATCCTCCATACTTGGGGACGCGAATGGCGATTTGGCAAACGCGATGGGCGCAAGAAGTTCATTTCCCTACGCTCCCAGTGGCACCATTGAAAAGGGGTTCACGCCTTATTTCAGCAGTCTCAAGAACCTGGCCGTGAAAAGGAACGAGCTCGTGAAAAACCTAGATGCCATAGAGGATATCCCTTCCAGAATGCAGAAAGTACGCAACAACGGTCATGGCCATCCACCCACGACCTGCAAACGCTTCCTATGTTTCTTCTTCCTACATAACCTTTTTCGACAGGTCGAGTACATGATTCAATAATCAAGGACATGAATTGCAATACAGGGTAGGTAAAGGGGACATGTTGGAAACATCGGGTGATGTATAGGGATGTGGAAGGTGTATAATAAAGTCATGATGGGTCATATTCATGGGGTTAGAATTAGAAGAATGGAATGCGGAATGAAATGGCTAGTTAAACAAACAACAATTAAAGTGCTTAGCTCTACACGGTGAAGACGCCAATGCACCAAGTCAATTGCACAGTAAACCCAGCTCGACGGTTCAAATGTCCATGGGTGTATCGGTCATCGTCTAGCGGTGCGCTTGCGTTGCGGGCCGTCCTCTTCGACATCCATCGACTCTCCCGATTGGACCGGGAATTGCACGTGACCCGCAGAGCGCTGGCTCCGCGTTCGTCGCCTCGAGTTTCCTGAAGCGGAAGTGATCGCTGTAGCAGCACCGCTACCGGAAGGTGGGTGTACATCGACGGCAGCCGTGGATGGGGTGGCATCGAGCATCATCATAACCGCATGCCTACGTTTTGCGCCAGCGGAAAAGTCTGCGTCTGGTAGACCGGTAATAGGAGTGATGCCGGGGACACGGAAGAGATTCTCGGAAGTTGCGAGAGGAAATGAAGTTAATGAAGCGGGCGGTGTGTCCGACATGTCTCTGCGTGCATTGGTTGGACGCGCTTTGGTGATGCGAGGATTCACACTTGAGATGGACGATCGGGCGGGGGTCATAGTAGGCGATGGAGATGGAGGATGAGCTGGTAGATTGATGTTGTTTGATAGGACAGGGGAATGTGGTGTGAGGGGGGCAGGTGCTGGCTGGGGTAGGGTGAGTCATATAACAAGGTATTCAGGGGATGGTATCTTACAGGGCTGTCGTCCTGTCTGAGTGAAGTGGACGATGGTTTCTGGGATGAGGTAGAAGGGAATGGGTGGGCGTGCTTCTGTGTATCTGGACGAGTAGAGGGCGGTGTGACTCTGACACGTTCACGTTCCTTCTCGCGCTCTTCGTCCTCGTCCTCTTCTTCCTCTCTCGATTTTACTGCGTCCATCCTCGCTTCTATCCAATCCAAGATGCGGCCTACAGTCATCTCACCACTATGGGCATTATGGTCAGAGGGGGTGATGCCACCGGCGGAGACGCCTTGCTGAACCATGATCATGAGATCCTGACAAGCTGCTGCATATCCAGCATTGTACGCCCGTTTGGAAGCATGTCGCGAGGATCGGTAGAGGGTTGTAATGCTGAGCGCGGCAGCTGGGGGAAGGGATATGAGCGGGTGGGTTCGCATGCGTAAGCAGAGACGTACCTTTGAAGTTGTTCAGGAGTTCTTTTTCTGCTTTTTCAAAGTTGGATGCAGGAAGCGACTTTGCGAGACCGTTCAAGTCGAGGGATTCCATGCTCGTCGTCGTCGCCGTTCTCGTCGTTGCTGTTGTTGTCGGCGTTGGCGGCGAAAAGACTATTATCGTTAGTGATTAGCTAATTATCGAGGTCAATTTTGTGAATAATAATATTGACCGGACCGTAATCCCCGCCCTACGGTGCCGTACGAAGCGGACTTCTAAAGTCTGAACGGCAAGACCGGGGCGGACCACGTTTTATAGCTCAGCGACGTGAGGTGCCGCGTTGCCGCCCTGCGCCGACGGATCGCGAGCCCGGGGTTTGTCAACTTTGCCGGCAGTCCCGGGACGATTTTTGATTCTCCGGCCCCAATATATAAAATAAGAAAATTGACGGTTTGGTTGGTGCTCCGCATGGACGCGCATCCCTGTGGTAGAGCGAGTCTGCTCGATTTCTCCGACGCGTGCGTCCGCGCTACATGGGCTGCATTCGCCCCCGCCGTATTCGTTGCCTTTCTTTGTCTCTTCTCCGTCCGCTTTTCACTCCCCGCATTCGCTAGGAAACTCGGCCGAAGGCTCAAGTCACCGTTCGATGAGTTTCTCACCCTCCGCGAGGCAGAAGCTTTAGATGCTGGTGAAGTCATTTCGGACGGCGCGGACTATCCCAACAGTGCGGTCCCGCTTTGGCGCACAGTCGCTCTTGCTTTCGTTGCTCTCGTGCAGGCCCTTATCTGGCTCTCTGACGGCGCTTACATCCTTATCACGCACGATTATGACACTTGGATGGGTGTGTGCGCCATTTTGATTGGCTCCACCTGGGTCTATGGCGTCTTAAAACCTGTATTTTGGCCCAAACCGACCGCTCACTTTGACCTCTTTTGGTTATATATCGCCCATCTCGTCTTTGCTGTTGTCCTCATTGGTGGCATCCTTTATGATCATAAAATATTTCACCTGCCTCTCGAACCCGGCATTGAGTTTGCAGGATTGGTATTCAACTTGGTCGCTATCCTCTTCGAGTTGGCCGTCGTATCCACGATGCCCATGGAAATTCCCAGCAGCCGAATCGACAGGGAAGATATCGTGCGTGTGATGTGGCCACCCTGTCGCCGGTCGCTGACCTGCGTGTATGCACCCAGTCCGTCAAGTATTCCCCAGAAGACTATGTCACCATTTTCCAATGGATTACCTTCAGCTGGGTCTATCCCCTCATCAAGCGTGGTTCCAGTACTACCATGAACGAGGAAGACGTCTGGGATCTTAGTCCAACGATGCAGTCTCGTCCTGTCTTGTCCAAGTTCGTTACTGTCAAGTATGTTTACCTCATTACTTTCTGCGCAATGGCAGTTTTTTGATGGTATCCAAGGGGCGCGTCTCTTCTCGCTCGCCTATTTTGGGCAAATTCTCTGGATCTCATGTGAGTATCTTGACCTGTCCCGTGGTTGTGTCTTGTGAATCTTATCGTGTTTCAGTATCGACTTCTGTCTAACATTTGTCAGCGTCCTTTTCAATTACGCTTCTCCATTCTTCCTCAAGTAAGTAATTCTAAGTAGCTGTGTATCCTGACTCAGTGTCCTCAGGACCATTCTTGATTCAATCGAGGTTGGTGCTACCGAGGAACAGCGCGTTCAAGCATACATATACGCATTCCTGGCATTCCTTTGCACCCTACTCAAGGTATATCAACTCCGATCTTCTCTGAACTATATAACAAACCTGCATATAGGCTGAAGCAGATGTTCAACATCTTTGGTTTGGCAGACGCGCTTGCACACGCATGCGTACAGAGCTCATGGCTGCCATTTACGACAAAGCCCTCAAGCGCAAGGACTATTCAGGTATTGTTGACAAGGACAAGCTAAAGGACGACGCAGACAGGAAGGCCGGCATTGCCCCTTCTGAGAACCCATCTGGAGACGAACCCAAAGCTGGTGCTGACGTTGGCAAGATTGTCAACTTGATGGCCGTTGATGCAAATAGGATCGCCATGATGGCCTCCGGAATGTACTTCATCTATGGAGGTAAGTCGGATGGCATAGGTAGTCTGTGACCTTGATACGAAATCGTGCAGGTCCCTTTGAAATCATCATTGCATCTGCATTTTTATACAAGTATGTCCCTGTTTCACACGCTGTCGCTTATAGGCTCACCGCGTGTAGCCTCCTCGGCATTTCCGCCTTTGCAGGGTTCATTGTCGTGCTTATCGGATGGCCGTTGAATAGTTATGTCACGAAACGCAGCATCCGCATCCAGAAAGGCGTCTCCGCATCGCGTGATAAACGCATGGGAGTGCTGAACGAGCTCATTAGTGCTGTGAAATTTATCAAGTTCTTCGCGTGGGAAGAACGATGGATCGACCGGGCAATGGATGCGAGAGGAGTCGAAATGAATTGGATGGTCAAAGGTTAGTCACTTTCTCCTTCATACTGTCAGCCATAACCCAGAGGATCTTCCAACTCGATGTACATCCAGCCCGTCTCAACTCAATCATGTTCACCACTATCTGGAATTCGGCTCCCATACTCATCTCCTTGATCTCGTTCTTTGCGTACATATACCAAGGCAACCAGCTGACGGTTTCCGTTGCATTCACGTCCATTGCATTATTTAACATGATTCGGTATGGTTATTTTAGTCTTAGCTGTTGCCTTCGACCTTGTTGACCTCCGCTAGTCAGCCGTTGAACATCATTCCTGCTTGGATAGTCCAGATACTCCAGGTAACTCATTTCTCCCACTTGTTACCGTTCCAGCCTATTTACTTGTGCCATCAGACTGGTGTCGCACTGAAACGGATTGAGACGTATCTCGAAGAAGAGGAAGTAACCGAGCAGGTATCGTCCATCAAGCGTGACCGGGTACCTACGGATTCCCTTGCCACCGACGAGGGTCTTGCAATCGAAGCTGGTTCGTTCAAGTGGAATGAGGTACCAGAGGATAAGCAAGAGTCCAAGGGTGATGGGAAGAGCAAGAACGGCAACGCCAAGAATGGCAATTCAAACGCAAATGTCAGCCGGAGTCCAAGTGATGAGACAGCTACGGTAGTCGACGCAGAGAGTCTGTCAGCTAGGTCTGTGGTCGAGGATCACAAGTTCGAACTTAGGGATATTTCGGTGCAGTTCCCTGATGGCGAGCTGACGCTGATCACTGGTCCGACTGCGAGCGGTAAATCCGCGATGCTGGTAAGCTTTTATTTTTTCAGAGTAGCCAGGATTCTTACGCGGACGTCACCCGTGTCAGCTGGCACTTTTGGGTGAAATGACTATCACAGAGGGAAAACTCATCATGTCGAAGAACGCCTCCCAGATCGATGAACACGGCAACATGCACGCTATCTCTTACGCTGCGCAATCGCCCTGGCTGCGACATCAATCCATCAAGGACAATATTCTGTTTGGATACCCATACGACCAGGAGAGATATGATTCGGTCGTGGAGTGTTGTGCTCTGAAACCCGATCTGGATATCTTGGAAGATGGGGATCAGACGGAGATCGGCGCAAGGTGGGGTTCATACAGCGGTGTGTCCACGGCGTGTTGACCAGAAGTTTCCCCAGGGGTGTAAGTTTGTCAGGTGGACAGAAGGCCCGGTGAGCCTGATGCATACGGACGTGAGAGGTATACTGATGATCTATTCGTTCATAGCGTTGCACTTGCTCGTGCCGTCTATGCTCGCACGAAATACGTCTTGCTGGATGATCCCTTGAGCGCAGTCGTGCGTTGCTTCCTCTTGACGTCTGACGGTTTGACCATAATTCTCTCGTGACTTTACAGGACAGCCACACTGCGAGATTTTTGTACGAAAGACTCTTGCGTGGCCCCCTCCTCGCGAACCGCACAGTCGTAAGTTCCAGTCGTTTGATCTGAAACGTTCACTTGATAAGCACGTATCCTAGATTCTTGTTACGCACCACGTGGAACTCGTCCTCCCAGGGGCGTACTATCTAGTTCGGATGCTTGACGGTCGGATCGATACTCAAGGAACAGTGAAGGACTTGCGTGCACAGGGTGTTTTGGAGCATATTACCCAGGATTCGGAAGCAGACGTGAAGCAAGAAGAGCCTATTGCTCCTAGCGAGGCACCTGTGGACACGCCTGCTGCAGAACCTGGCAAGGACGGGTCGAAGAAGCCAAGGAAGCTCATCAAGGATGAACACCGGGAGAGCGGGGGTGTCAGGTGGTCCGTCTATAACTCGTATCTCAAAGCTTCGTGAGTTGCATTTTTTTGACGTGAGGCAAAAGGAAACTCACATGAGAGGTGCCTAGATCGTATTGGACGTGGTCGATATTGACCGTGTTAATCGTATGTTCGCAGACGTTAGGCGTTACTGAGAAGATTTGGATTCGGGTGCGTATCATTAATAGAGATGTTTGTTTCGGACGCTAATGGTACATGCAGGAATGGGGTCGGGCGTATGCTAACGACACGGCGGTTGCACCGTATTCCTTCGTCTCGACTGCCTTGACGGAGAATGAAGCACTGATGAACGGCTTCCTTCCGTCGCATGACGTTGGGCACTACTCATATCCCCATTACTATATCCAGAGTTCTCACCAGCTGTTGTGGTTTACGCTTCCGGATGCAAATGAAAGACCGCTCTTCTACGTTGGCGTGTACGGCGCCATTGGTCTTGCGACTGCAATCGTTAGCATTCTATCGACGACCGTGCAGTACACGGGTGCGCTGAGGGCTTCGAGGTTGATTTTCAAGCAACTGTTGGAGGGTGTGGTGAGGGCGACAATGCGTTGGCATGATGTCACACCACAAGGCGAGTACCGACGTTTCAATATCAGTCTGATCAATCCATTGATGGGTATCGGAATAGGTCGTATGCTGAACCGTTTTGGCAAGGATATCGAGACGATTGATAATAACTTGGCCGGTTCGTTGTCGGCTGTCAATTCCTCTTTGGCCACTTTTGCTGCCGCTATTATCACAGTCGCGTACGTTGTCTTCTTGCTCTTCGGATGGTGAAGCTCACTTTGGACTTTAAGCGTCGTGTTCCCATGGTTCTTGGTTCCGGCGATCGTCATCGGGTTCTTCTATCGCCTGTTGGCCATTGGGTACTTGAACACGGGCCGGGATCTCCGTCGTATGGAGTCTAACTCTCGCTCACCGATCTTTTCTGGATTTGGAGAGTTGTTAGAGGGTATTGTGACTGTTCGCGCGTTCTCGGCCGAACGTCGATTCATGGATGATTTGCATGCCAAGATCGATGTCACGACAAAGGTAGGTACCTCTTTCCTTGGCCTACACCCGTTTGACCCATGAGTACGTAGATGTGGTACAATTTCTGGATGACGAACCGATGGCTGTTACTCAACTTTGACACGCTCGGTGGCCTGGCGGTGTTGACAACGACGTTGTTCGCGCTCTCCGGTTACGTCACGGCTGGGACGGCTGGTCTTTGTATTACGAGTGCGATGACGTTCACCACGAGTGTGTATTGGGCGTGTCGGTTCTGGACCGCGCTCGAGCTAGATTTGAAGTACGTCTACGTGTCCTTGTATGCTCTGGATATTATGCCTAACCGAACTCCCGATCAGCTCGGTTGAGCGTGTGGTCGAGTACCTCGATCTTCCTCAAGAACCGCCCGCGATCATCGAATCGAACCGTCCGCCTGCGTACTGGCCTTCGAGCACGAGTTCAAATGCCTTGATCAGCGTCGAAGATTTGGTGATCAAGTACGCGCCGGAACTTCCTGCCGTGTTGAAGAATGTCTCGTTCCGGCTCAATGCGAGGGAACGGATCGGCCTCTTGGGAAGGACGGGCAGTGGCAAGTCAACGTTAGCGATGGGTATCCTGAGATTTGTGGATCCTGTGCAGGGAAAGATCTTGATCGACGGGGTCGACATTTCCAAGATTGGCGTCCATGATTTGAGGTCGCGCTTGGTGAGTACGGGACGGTTTGGATGGTGCGCGTACGGGGCTGATTGGGACCTATAGACGTTCATTCCTCAGGATGCGACGCTGTTTTCCGGGACATTGAGGGATAACCTGGACCCTTTCAGTCAGTTACCCTGGATGCGACTGGTCGACTGACTGGTATTGATACCTCGTCTTACAGGTGAACATGATGACGCCGAATGCCTGGATGTTCTCTACCGCGTTCAAATGCTCACCCAAAGCGCCTACCAATCACAACGGAACTCTCGTACGCCTAGTGGCGCGTCTACGCCTCCTGGAGATGCCGCCTCCTCCGTGGTATCGACATCTCCAACAGAGATCGAAAGCAAGACGACGATTACGTTGGATACCCAGGTCTCCGCGGGTGGCACCAACTTTTCACAAGGTCAACGACAGTTGATCGCGATGGCGCGTGCACTGCTGAGACGGAGCGCGATCATCGTGTTGGATGAAGCGACGAGCAGTATTGATTTCGAGACGGATGCCAAGATTCAAGCAACGATCCGAGAAGAGTTTGGGGAGTCACTGTTGTTGACAGGTGTGTTCTCCATTTCTCCGAGTAAGCGCGTTGGCACTGACGAGATGGTGGGTGCAGTGGCGCATCGGTTAAGGACGGTCATCGACTATGATCGGTTGATCGTGTTGGACAAGGGCGAGGTGAGTCACGAGCGTCGAGCATCGTTCCGGTGCTGAACTAGAGCCAGGTTGCCGAGTTTGACACGCCGCTGAACTTGATCGAAAAGGAAGATGGGATATTCAGGAACATGTGTCTCAAGAGCGGGATGTATAGCGAGTTGGAGAGTGCGGCCAGGGCGAAGGCGGCGAGGGATCTCGCGCGCATGTAGGTGGAATTAGTGGATCGTGCGAATGCTTTCGTGTTTTGCTTTCTTTTATCGTATGTCTCGGGTGTGTGCATGTATATAGTACAGCAGGAGGGGCTAGCATCGTGGTTTCTAACCGGTAAACTCGGTGAGATGCTTTCGAACGGCTCCTAGGCTAGAGTTCGGAACTTGTTCTCGTAGATCAGGAAGGTGGGGAAGGATTTTGCCCGCAAGTGACTGAGTCAGTACGTACACGAACTGGATGTGCGGCACCGTGGCATCGGCAAGCGCTCGTTTTCTGGTATCATCACGTACTCGTAGGATCGGTCCGGTCACGGTTTTCCCATCTGCAGGTGTGCAAGTTCATGATGTATGGATTATTACGGAGTCTACTGTAAGAACAAAAAACGAGAACGAACTGTCGTCGTATGGCCTATGCACCGAGCAAACTGCCTGAGCTTTTCTTTGCCAGCGTAGATACCCTTTCTTTCCTTAGTATCGAGCTTCTCTAATCTGGGTACGGTTCATCCGTCGTCCCTGACATGTATTATTTAGTTCTCTAATCTAATCATCAATGCGTTCGGGCTGAGTTCCGCTGCGATTGCTAGCGAACGAAATGAAACGAAAACAACAGCATATGAACAAAGACGACAGCAATTCTTCAAATGTGATTCAGCTGGGTGCATCGCAAAAGGGTTTTGTCTGGCGAACTTTGTAAGCCACTGAATTCCGGGTCTCTTAATTCAGACTCGGATCTCCTAATTCAGATTTTGAACCTCGACCACGATGGCCGGCGTCCAGCCTAAGTTTCCAGCGGAACTTGTATCGTTGATTCTCTCTCACACAAGTATCCGAGATGTCGTCCGATGGCGCACGGTTAGTTCATAATTTCAGGCTGTTCGAAACAATGTAGTTAACACTAATCAACCTAGGTTTCGAAGTGGTTCCAGACCATCACTCACGATCCCTACCTTTGGAAGGATTTGTATATGAACACACCCTTCCTTCGACCTCGCAAACCTTTCCCTACCAATGCCTCTTTTGAGGATGCACTCACACAGTCGGCACGACTGGCACACTCATGGACGACACAGCCTCTGCGGACCTTGTCGCACTTTCAGGTCCCCTTTGATGGATACGCCACTGACTATCCAAAACCTGTTCGAATTATCGGTGGGAAGTGGCTCTTTGTGTGCCAGGAGTGGCGGCGTTTCGTGTTGTACGAAATCGATCCCAATCCAGAGGCACGTTGGCCGCAGGTCATCTGGGAACAGGAAGACAGGGTCTCCGAGTGGGATAGCTCAATGGGAAAATTCGACGACGGTAAATGGTCTGTGTATATATTACTGTACACAAGGGAGAACTACTACTGGCAGAGAGGACCACGATGGTACGTTGGCGCCGCAGACATTCAAGTTAGTCTATTCCCTAAAATCCTCACAAGGAAACTCCTGGAGGTCCATGTGGATGCAGAGTCGGGAACGTCGTGTGACACTATCGACCTGGACATGGGTGTAGTGGATCCCAGAGACGGCAGAATGAGACTTGATTCCGGAGGGGACCTCTATGCGCGTTCACCGTTCCTTTGGATAGAAGCTCGATCCTTGGTGCTCGATACGCGCACGCGCATCCTCTACAAGTTCCCTGAGTTCCACGTTGAAGAGGCACGTCGTCATTGATGTGTATATCCTGTACCATCTCTCACGAACCATTAGCCTGAAATGCGGTCTAAAGTCGATTCTCAACACTCTGACAGCTTAGACCCTCTTGTTGTGGTCACGAACACTCACGTCATCGCATTTCGTCACTATATGATGCCCCACGACGGTGTACTCATCGTCGTCCAAGGTTTCACTATCCCTAACAATCAGTGCACTTCCAGTGTCGAGAAGGAGAACAACGTTCTTCGCTTTTCTCACGAAGGAGCATACGATCATATCTCGGCTGCCAGATCTACTGTTACCATCCTCCGGAATTCTATCGTTGACCCCGTGACCGGTGCTACCAGCGTGAAGCTTTGTCACCAACCATTGCAGTATAATGATTTCGATGGCTTATGTCTCGAGTTGACGTTCCATGCGTCGTCCACGAAGCAAGTGGCACCGATTACAATCCACAAACTTGAGCCCGTCATGAGAGGTAACACGCCATGGCGCTCCATCAGAAACACGCATTCCGATACCATCTTTCAGGATATCTGCGACGACGGGTATGCGAGGGGCTTCCTCATTTGCACACAGCAATATGCATATAAGGCGCTGAGCGGCATCATCAAGTTTGAACTTGACGCGACCCAGGATGGCTGCATTGTTGTTTTCGGCCAGTTCTCCCCCGTAGACTTGAACCTTCCTTTGATGACAAAGACATCGTTCGACGGTGTGCGGGGACGCTTTTGCTATACTGCTAATAGAGCCAAGGATCTGTATAATGGACCGCTCACAGTGATGGACTTTGAATAGCTCAAGCGGCCATATTATGTTGTTACGATTCATTGTGACATTGACGTGGCTAATCGTACGGTCGTTGGCATCAGAATCGGCGTGTCTCGGACGGTTCGACGTTCAGGTCCATATGTGGCACTCACACGGCTTTCAAGATTTCACTGGTGCTGAGTATCAAGTTCGTGGGTTGGCGGTCAACCTGAAGCTGGCGCTGTCGAGATCACTTCAAGTGCGCACCGATTTCGGAAGAACATGATCCTACGGTTCGTCCGCCTGCAACCAAGAGACTAGCCCGGGGAAGTACACTGGAGCCGGAGCTCCCACCCCACCGGTAGTCTGGCCAGGGTACTGCAATGCAAATTAACAAATAGGTTTGCGTCTCGCCGTGACTGGTCGGATCAGCGCTTGTCTGCTTTTGAATCTTAACTGTAGGGCGCGCATCCCGATGGCTTAACTACCGGCAACCCGAGAAGCCAGTAGGGAGGATACACCCCGCATGGTACTATGGACGCCACTCAGCCAGGCAGCATAGCGCAACAAGCACATTATCAGAGCATCATAGAGTTGCATCCTGGCGTACGCAGTGGTTGAATCAGTGTTGTCCACCGAGTCACGCATTAGTAGGGCGCGTCACGGTGGTCGGAATAGGGACGCGCATGATACAAAGAAACGTCTGTCTGCAAGTGACAGGTTCTCGCGTCTCAAGCACGAGAACTGACGTATACTAGCAGCGCACGCGATCGGCGAAGTGACGAAGATGGTCACCACGACAAACCAGCTGACGACGGTGGACCTACAAGTCCACGATGCCCATCTCCACGGTGCCACAAGCATCCAGGCAGAGTGCAAGCCAAAAACGGACGAAGGGAGTGACACGGAAAGTCCCCCGTGGCTGTTATTCGGAATTCCATCGTCGACCCTATGACTGGTTTTACCAACGTGAAGCTTCTCGAGCGATCAAGAAGAGATGGGTTCGATGCCGTCTGCACCGAGTTGACGCTACATGAGCCATCTCCGGTGTGTGTATCACTCATTGCAATCAAAACATCAAACCTCCGAGTCGTCATGCCAGCGACAAGTGACATACCACCATTCCTCATTGAAGACGTGTTTCCCGATGATATTTTTCACACTATCTGCGACGATGGGTATGGAAGAGGCTTCTTTACCGAGCGACCCTCTCGCTGCAAGTCCGGAGGACGTGTTGTCAAGTTTGACCTCGACGCGACGCAAGACGGCTGCGTGGCTGTTCTAAGCCCACTGTCGTGTCTGGACTTGCCTATGTGGCTTATGAATTCGTTTGACGGCGCGCGAGGACGGTGTTGCTATCTCAAGTATGCCGGTGAAAACAAGAATCTAGCCCTCACAGTGATGGACTTTGAATAGACATATTGTATGGCATTTTGGAATCAGTAAAGTCAATACGATGAATGTTGAACGTTGAACGTTGAACATTCGGCTTGGAAGTGTTTGCACGTCATTAGTATAAGCAACTACAAACCACGTATAGCTGTCTCGGACAACTGCAATCACCGCGTCGCTGTCCACACCTCTGCTTTCCTCTTCCTCTACATACTCGCATTCACCGCCGTCCTTCCCGTTCCATTTATTGACCCAGACGTTTTGGCCCAACTCTTACCCGTCGTGCGTACCCTTTTCGCCGTCAAAAGTCCGATGGGACGCTTACCTTTGAGGACTTTAGATCCCCTGGTGGCTGGTCGTCTCTTTTGGCGCCTACTCCCTCGCATCGCCCGGTTGGGGCTTGTTCACGTTTCAGGACTGTCCTGATGCATACCACGAGTTGCTCAAGGTGAGCTTCCGGGGGTTCTTTGTCTCTCTCACACGTATCATCAATGATATCCACCCTCGTGTCACTAGGAAGTCAACGACGCCAAGGACGGTCTCAGAGAGAAGGGCGTCACTATGGATCAGCCGGGCATAATACACGATGGGATACGATTACCAGTGCAAGATTACTACCGATTCATAATGTGACCGAACGTCTGTAACCAGCGAGATTATTCCTGCCCGCCTTGTAGGAATGCATCACTCGACTTTGACAATCACTTTGCCCGTCGCCCGACCTGTCAATACCCTATCATAGGCATCCAGCGCCGATCCGAACTCGTATGCCGAATCCACGTAAGGACGAAGTGCACCTATGTCGGTGCAACACCAGGTTAACGACGTACCACGCCCGAGTCGGCAAAAAGCCCACCTCGTTCGATCAACGCACACAATACCCTCATGTCTTCCTTTTTATTCGCCACACTAACTATCCTGACCGAGAGGGGAAACGAACCATCCTCAGTGAACCAGAGATGGGCATCCAAGCATGAAAAACGACGTACTTCCACGGCGTCGACACGCCTCCCAAAAACGCTGGTCTCAACAACGGACACGTCCACCGCGCGAACAGACCTAACCAGCCTCCGCGATCGGGCCAAGGCCCCGTCGTCACGTACGCGCCCCCTTTTTTCACGTATCTCCCCGAGTGGACATACAACCCCGCGTCCAACGATCCCACTGCGTCCAGCACCATGCCGAACCGCGGCTCCGGTGCGTCCGCAACGAGTTGTTCCGCGACAGGCCTCGCAGTATAGTCCACAAACGCGTCCGCACCGACGCCGCGCACGAAGGACTCGCTTCGCGCGGACGCGGACGCGGTCACGCGGAGCGAGAGGGCTTTGGCGAGCTGGATGGCGTAGATGCCGACGGCCGTCGAACCCCCGTTGATGAAGATCGATTCTTGGGTGGCTGGGGGTGTGGGCGTTTCCAGCGCACGCGCGGGGTCGTACCCCCCAAGACGGAGAGATTGGAGGGCTGTCAGTGCGGCGAGGGGGAGGGCGGCGGATTCTTCCCATGTAAGGTTCGTGGGCTTGAGCGTCACATGGTTCTCGGGCAGGGTAGCGTATTGCGCGAGTGCACCTTGGCGAGAGCTGAATTGGAGTGCTAAGGAGATGTGGGCAACGTGGCAAAGGAGCGAAGGAACGGGTCGACGTACGAACGGGAATAAAACCAATGACGTGGTCGCCGTTGGAAAACGAGGTGCCGTTCGCATCGACGACCACGCCTGCGAGATCATGTTCCGGTGGGTGTGGCCGCCTCGACAATATATTGGGCAATGTATCCATAACTTTCCATCCTCTGTTGAGTTGAAACGCGACGCACGTAAGAAAAAGGGGTAACGACAAACACTGGCAGGTGCGTACACAGGATTGAGCGCCGCAGCGTGTACTTTGACGAGGACTTCACCCTCCTTGGGTTTTGGGACCGGAACGTCCGTCTTGAACGCCAACGCATCGCGGGGTTTACCTTGCTTCACGACCATCCATGCCTTCTGTGTCGCTGGCACCGCGCTGTCGGAAGCCATTTCGATTTCAGTGGTCTGATGTCAATGTTTGATGGGGTTGAAGAGGCTCCGTGTGCCCCCGATATAAAGTCGTGGACTTGGGACGTGGGATCGTCTGCCGGTAGGTTGCGTGTACGATCATGATGTCATCCGGCAGGCAACCTCCTGAGGATTCACAGCCACACATCGGTGCTCGGGTTCTCTCGGAAAAGATATGAATTGAATCGAGCAGACACCATAGCGACATAGCCTACTTAGATACATTCCATGATGATAGGGTACTCCGGGATCGCATGGATCTGTACGCAGCACGAGCTACCTCCCGTTTCTTGTGCTTGTGCGCGTCATTCCCATCGCCAAAATACGTGTCTCGCCCTGTCACTCCTCCTGCCACAACTTCCGACGCCTTTCCTGCGACAGCGCCGGATAACTCAACAACATCCCAATCCAGTACATCCTCGACTTGGTCTTCCTGATCTCGTACGGCTCCCATGCTGGCCACTTGAATCTGTTGTCATCTGCGAGGGGCGCCGTAGCTTCGCCGGAATCTTCTTCACCGCCCTCGGCCTCAGTTGCCTGCCTCATGACCCTGATCATACGTCCGACGGACGTGTACACCTCATCTTGGTCACGAAATCATCAAACGTCGTGACACCCAGATGGAATCAAGACGGAGGTGGACATGAATAGATGAACGAGGACGCACCTGTGCGTGGACAACCACTCTCGTCGCGTATTAGGTCGAACCCACCGTAATAGTCGCTAGCCAGTTTCCAGAACGCGTCTCCTCCTAGGACCCTATCGCGCACATACGCTGTGTGATAACAGTTCCCACGTGCATGAGACTTCTTGTACGACACCAGGAGGCTGAAGCAACGGTCATACCGTAGTCTGTAGCAACGAGGCCCAGAACAGTGCTTGCAGCGAAGACCACACTTGCTTGTCGGCTCTGGAGCAGATCCAACAGATTGCTGACCATAGCGTCACGCAGATCCACTAGGCAGATAAAACATGAGTAGTTCCGTCAATCGTCAGTCGTCCGATCAGGCTCACCTTCCTCAGCGAAGAACTGCAAGATTTCCATCGCAGTCCTTTGCACTCTCCGATTCGGAGTACACGATGCTTTCACCACGTCTGAAACTAACGCTGATCTCTCGCCAACCGGAAGCACCAATCTCGTTTCTTTTGTAGACGTTCCCCTCCCATCGGTGAAGCCACAAATTGACCTATTATTGATGCCGACAACGACTCGCAGATAGTGCAGAGCCGCGTAAGTGCTTTCATGCATCGTGGGATCGATCATGTTGCGCAACACGACGATGGCCCCGGCTCTCAGGATGGCGTCTCGCAACAGCTCTGCAACCCGAATAACGCATTAGTCTTTTTCCGGGACCAACCGTTCGCACTGACCATTTCTGAGCAAGTCCGATAGGACTTGGATGCCGTCCTCTCCGCGCTGACCATCAAACCAGCGCTTCTGAAGCATAGCCACGATAGCGGAAGGAAGACCAGACGTATCGTCGGACACCATCACAGCAAAGTCATCTGATTCGAGAAGTGAATGAACGGAGCCTGTCTACACCAAGTGGACGGTGACGCACCGATATTCACGAAACGCGCAAGTACCGACACGGCGGGAAGAGCGGTCGAGTGATGGGCGAGTCGAGTGATAAAGTCAGGATA